>PVKC010035839.1:0-12844 GCA_004027635.1 Crocidura indochinensis
CATTTAGATGACGGGTCATCTTGGATTTCTCCTGTTCACAGCTGGAACTTCGGTGGCATTGCCCATTAGTAATCACCGTGCTTTTCCCCCTAGTGACTGAACAGTTTACAAACCAAGATGAGGGAAAAATTATATATTTGGGTACAGACTGTACAAGGAAAATAAACTAACAGCACAGTAGGAAAGGTGCCTAGGGTTAGTTTCTGTGGATAACTGAAGATCAAGTGGAAGTAAGAACTCAAATGATGTGTTTCTGCAGCCATACCCATCAGTACTATTGCCAGACTTGTTATTGGAAAGTTTAGATGAAAATATACAGCTGAACTCCAGGGTCAATCACAGTCAATAATGTAATATACTAGAATTGAGGCAAAAAACAGATTTATTACAAACTCTACTTTCCTCATCTACCAATGAACCTGGAGTTATCTAGCTATATATTATCATCTATCAACTATCTAACTATATATTGTCTATCTCTATCTATACCTATATCCAAGAAATTCCCTATTAAGATAGAAAATAGTTTTTCTATGAAAACAATTAAAGTTTCTATGCTAAGGTGCCGGTTATCACCAACAATTTGATACCATTTAGTAATCAGCTTTTTCAGTCTATATCTAGGCAGTCCAAAGTATTTTATAGATAGAATCATAGAAGCTCAAACACCATCAAAATGCACATCCATGGGGTCAGAGCAGGAATGGTGTTTGCCTTGCATGTGGCCAATCTGGATTCGATCACTAGCATCCTATATGGTTACCCAAAGCCTGCCAGGAGTGATTCCTGAGTGCAAAGCTAGGAGTAACCCCTCAGTGCCATCAGATGTGGCCTCAAAACCAAAATAGAAACCACCCCCAAAACAAAAACCATGCACGATCCATGTCCTATTGGCTGCAATGGAAATTAAAGACAGTTTATTACTATAGAATTAATGTCAGAAAGTCAAAATTTGGTGTAGATATTTCCTTGAGATAGCAACATATTTTATAGCCTCGTATGTCTTCATCTCTATTTCACAGGAGTTACAAAATTGCTTGTCTTACTAAGCCAACTTGATTATATTTGGGAACCAGAATTGTCAGGGCCTGTGGTGGATGATTGGCAGAGACTCGAAACAGGAGAGAGAGGAGGAAGCAATGCATAGTTCAGTGCAACATGCCTGTTGAGAAGTTTTTGCAAAGACTAACCAGTGTAGTTTTTAGTTTTTCAGAGATAAAAAGAAGTCGTATTTATTTTGCTCTTTAATCATTCCAGTCATTTTCTTTGCTATCCTGCTGTGGATCCTCCCAAATAAGCTTCAAAGCTAACTCAACTAACAAGTATCTGTTGAATTGAAAGAATCCTTGGGGTTGGTTTGGTATCTCTGAGATTCAGAGAAAGAGAAAACCAACTGAGGAGATGTGAGCCAAAACTATCACAGACTACTTTTGTTTTCAAACCTTTTATTGATATGGTGAAGTCTGGCTCACTTTTCTCACAATATTGGATTTTTAAAAACAAACGACACCTTCTCTGGAGTTAGCATGGGATATGGGGATATCCCATGTTTTTAGAACGCTAATTTATATCATTATGCCTATAAGCTCATTGGCAACTGACAGGAGTTCTCTGTGGTAACACCAGTTTTATATAGGTGGAAACTGTGATACAGAGATATTTTGTTGATTACCCCAGACTATGTAATAAAATTAGAAAACTTAAACTCAAGTCTTTTAACATCTTTTCATTGTATTCCACCTTGAAGACAGCTTCTCTGTCCAAAGTTGGAAATATACAAGCACTTCATAGATATGAATACTCATCTTTGTGAGAACTTTTCAACACCAGGGAATAATTTGCTGCTGAGAAAGGCAAGACATTCAAACCTGGAGCAAAGAAACATGGGCAATAGTTGTATAACATGAACTGGGAAGAAATGACCAGATGGTGAAAACTGAAACAAATTACTAAGCAAATAAATTTTGTATTTTCTTCTGTACTACTATATAAAAATATAAAAGTAATGGGGATGGCAACCTGTTTAGAGAAGCCATATTTTAGAAGCTGTATTATAGTCCAGAACTTATAGAGTGTATCCAATCCCCTGGGTTCAAAGATTTTTTTTTAAATAGAAGAACCTGGCTCAGAGAGATAGCACAGCAGCGTTTGCCTTGCAAGCAGCCGATCCAGGACCAAAGGTGGTTGGTTCGAATCCCGGTGTCCCATATGGTCCCCTGTGCCTGCCTGGAGCTATTTCTGAGCAGACAGCCAGGAGTAACCCCTAAGCACTGCTGGGTGTGGCCCAAAAACCAAAATAAATAAATAAATCGAAATAAAAATAAAATAAAATAGAAGAACCTGCAAATAGCAACTGACTTCCAGAACCTATCACAAATCTGGGCTCCCTAAAAATACCTGAATATCACTTATTGTCATCCCTTTTATAAATACTGCCTTGCCCGTACTAGCCTAGGACGGACAGCAGTTCAATCCCCCAGAATTCCATATGGTCCCCCAAACCAGGAGTGATTTCCAAGCGTATAATCAAGAGTAAGCCCCGAGTGCCACTGGGTGTGGCCCAAGAACCAAAAACCAAAACCAAAAAACAAAAAACTTACAAATAGCATTAACTCATTGAGTGTTTGGCCACAACAACTCTCATCGTTAATTATTTTACTATAAAAAAGTTTAAAAGAACTTAAGGCCTTATTGGTAGTATAAGGTTTTTGTTTCTCCCATTAAGTATTATCTGGAATGTATTCTAAAGGTCTCAGCACAAGTAAAACAGTATATGCTTTTAAGCATGCCTTTTACTACTAGAAGCTTATTAAGTAACAGATTTTATGTTAAATTCTTTATAAGATGGTCCTATAAGATTTATGTCACTTCTTAAGAGTTACCCCCTTTAAAAACAGAGTTAAAAAGTAAATATAAGGGTTAATAACTTATAGAAGGTCACACTGAGCTCAGAATAGAATCTAGGGCTGTTGGTTTATAAAAATTCTTAATCACAAATTGTTTCCAATAACTAAATGGATTTAAGGTTCTAAGAAAGGATTTACTGAGACTATTCCAGGTTCTAGAGACCATTAATGAAATTCAAATGTCCTGAAGGGATGTGAACACTCCTGTTCCCACTTTCTACAGCAGAATCATTGTCAGTTAACAAGGGAAAGCAGTGTTATCTATAAAATCAATGTAATAGAAACTTTTGTTCTATTATACAAGTTGTTGTTATGAAAGGAAAAAGTGAGCCCCAAACTTTCAATCTTGTTGCACAGACATAAGGATTACACATCTGGTAGTGGATATTAAGCACCATGGTATATTTAATGTCAGAATGTATGGGATGAGCCAAAAAAAGATATGGGAGTCTTATTTTTACCCTCTCTAGGCAGAGTCCTTCACTTCTATGTCCTTGTTTCCTTTCTTCTAATTTTATGCATCCCTCATCTGGTAATTACTCGTCTTCAACATAGAGTAGTCCTTTCTACCACTTAAACCACTCCCACTCAGATTTCACTGCCCTTCCTATCTAGCCCCAAACAATAGTTATCTATCTACTCCTTCATTGCAGAGATGAATTTCCAGTGCTCACTACCATCCCCTAATACTAATGATAACCACCACCTTTCTTTGATGACTTCCAACCTCGCCGAACTTTATTGCCTGATTTCTCATCTTCCAAGTGTAAAGAAAGTCATAAAACATGTAGTAATGTGGTTCACCAGTTGGTCAATATCACTTAGACTGACATCTTAGCTCCATCAATTTATTTTCTGTTTCATATTTGATTCTATATAGAATGCATAGGATGAACCATCCCTTATGTAAGCTTCTCATATTCCTATACTATTTGCATTCTTTGAGTAGATATGACCATCATCTCTATCATTAGTAGCTATTCCACTCAAGAAATTGTTTCCTACCAATTTTAACCACAAAATAAAATGACTCTTGAATAATGTGGTGTTAGGAGCACCAACCCTCTAACAGTATGAAAATCCACAGATAACTAGGAGCTATCTTGTCTTATCTCTAAGCATTCCACATATGTGGATTCAACTGACCCAGTATCCAAGATTGGTTGGATTGTGAAGCAGAACTCAATAATAGAAAAAATAAGTTAAAAGTGAACTGTATAGCATAAATTTTATTATTCAAGGATAAATAGATATCAGCATTTCATTCATGATCCTGGACATCCCTCCATATAAACAGGGAAAATTGTTTTAATTTTTACAGAATACAAACTTTGTAAAATTAGTTATTTTTTTATTTTCTTATTTATTGGTTTTTGTGCCACACTAGGTGATACTCAGGGGTTACTCCTGGCTATGTGTTCAGAAATCACTCCTGGCTCAGGGGACCATATGGGACTCCAAGGATCAAACCCTGCTCCATCCTGGATTAGCCATGTGCAAGGCAAATGACCTATTGTTGTGCTATTGCTCTGGCCCCAAAATAAGGTAATTTTAATAGTTAGTGTGATGTATGTTTTCAGAAGATAAAGATATATGATATATTCTTTCCCTTGAACTATCTAATTATCAATTGAAAGAAATGCTTAGGCCACTCTTTTCTGGAAATACACACACACACACACACAACCTTACACCTTTCATACTGAACTGCAGTATTCCATTTTTTTAAAAAGTCAAAATTCATGTATTTATGAACATATAGCCTCTCTTTCCACTAAGTTTAGATTCTCTTTCTATTATTCTACAACAACTGATCTCAGTGGAGTTCAAATAGGTCCTGATATTCATTCTGTTTTACCTACAATAGGCATAGTAGCAGAAACAAACCTCATAAAAGTGGATTCTTCTGATTCAGCTTGGTAGTCAGAAGCTTGGCACTAGCCTTAAGAACTTCTACCAACAATTCCTACTCACTCTTTATTTCCCCAACCCCTACTCACTCTTTAATCCAAGGCAGCTTCCTCAATCGACCCTAAGTGGACACAATAATGAACTGCTTCTGCCCCTTTTGTTAAAGCGAACCTTAACTTTAGAATTCACTTCTTCCTACCTCTCTATGCTAGTCAAAATTCTATTCATCCCCAATGTCAAATATCTCCACTGCTAGGTAGCTACCTATGTTTCTCCCAAAGAGATCTTTTTTCCTTCTGCCACTTTCCTTGTTGTGTGTGCTCACTTAATTTTTATATTATAAAATTTTGCTCTTTGTATATTTTTAATGTATCTTTAATTTCTAGATAAATAATCCAGAAAATATCTAAGCAAATGGTTTCTAACATGACATTGGTTAGTAAAGTTCTGGGGAGATAGCAGTTGCTCAAGTAGGTCTTGGTGAGTGAATGAGTATTCTCTGTAATCAGAAAAGACCAAGTAGTAGTAGTAGTAGTAGTAGTAGTAGTAGTAGTAGTAGTAGTAGTAGTAGTTGTAGTACTATTAATAGTAGTAGTAGTAGTAGGCACAGCCAGAACAAACTTCGTGGAGGAGTCTCAAATACATTATAAAGTTTACTATTGGGCCGGGAGAGATAGCACAGCACCGTTTGCCTTGCAAGCAGCTGATTCAGGACCAAAGGTGGTTGGTTCGAATCCCAGTGTCCCATATGGGCCCCTGTGCCTGCCAGTAGCTATTTCTGAGCAGACAACCAGGAGGAACCCCTGAGCACCACTGGGTGTGACCCCCCCCCCAAAAAAAAGTTTACTATGTACTTAGGCTTGTAGTTACTGTGTTGTAGACATGAGCGGGTACATTTGATAAATTAGTCTATATGCACCATGTACAATAATTTCTTTATTTTTTTTCCTTTGTTCTTTTGGGGGCCACACCCTGTGATGCTGAGGGGTTATTCCTGTCTATGCACTCAGAAATCGCTCTTCGCTTGGGGGACTATATGGGACCTGGGGGATCGAACCATGGTCTGTCCTAGGCTAGTGCTGGCAAGGCAGATGCCTTACTGCTCCACGCCATCACTCCAGCCCCTACAATCATTTCTTGACTAAGAAATATAAGGTTTTCTCTTGTTAAGAGAGAAAGTCAACAATATAATGAATTTTGGCATTTTCAGATGCTTTTTGCCAGTGGTCACAAGGATGAAAATAGTTAGAACTGTATTTTTATAGTCAATCTTTTTTTTTTAATTTAAATCTTTACTTAAGCACAATGATTACAATCGTGTTCATAGTTGGGTTTTAGTCTTATACAGAATACCCACATCCTTTCACCAATGCAACATTCCCACCAAAAAAAAAAAAAAAAAGAACTGGAATTGTCACTCAGGTTAACTGAAGCTTAATCCTCAGATGGCCACACTGTGCTGTTTCACACTAAACTTAATTTTTAGATAGTTCTTTATCTTAAAAAAGTATTCCGAGATGCTGGAGCAATAACACAGCGGTAAGGTGTTTGCCTTACATGTTGCTGATCCAGGATGAACCTGGGTTCAATTCCTAGAGTCCCATATGGTCCTTCGGACCAGGAGCAATTTTTGAGCACATAGCAGAGTAACACCTGAGTCACCGCATGTGACCCAAAACCAAAAAAAAAAAGGCATTCAAAAAAAAATCTACCTTTAGTTTCAATATTTTGAAAGCAAATTTGTGTTCAAACTCTCATCCCTGAATTTATTCTTGATTTGTGGTTCAATGCTCTTCTATAGGCTCTGGAGGCCCCTGTCACTCTTGCTATGTACATGGCCTTTCTGTTATTACACTAAGGAAGAAGGTTTTCATTAAAATTATATAAAATTTCATATTCTTCATGAAAAGCTGTTGATCTAACCTTCAAAACTCATCCAGGTTCTCCTTGTTCACAGTGAAGTCATACATTGTGCTATTGACCTGGTGCAGGGGTATTTTGCTCCCCTCCTTGGAGGGGATAAATGCACACATGATAGATTATATGCCTTCAGAAATAATTACCTTACAGAGCACTATAATCTCCAATGTATAAGTTCATTGATAGGAGAAAAAATTCTACCTTCCAAAGGTTATTTTCTTTCATACTGTATTTTGGGGTAAAAATCACCATCCATTTTGTAATGGTAGTCCACACTCAAAAAGCTTATAGAATGCAGAGCTCTTAAAAAGTGTAAATGATCACTAGATTTTTATTGCTTATGTTTTGGTAGTTACTTAATTTCTAAGTGCAAAATGGTATGTTTGCAGAAACAGAGTGAGTAGGTCTTTGTCTTTGAAGCAGTACTTCCATTACCCAAAACTAAACACAATAATTTCTTTAAGCTAATGCAGAAACCAGAATAGCAAACTTTTTTTTTTTTTGGTTTTTGGGTCACATCCATTGACGCTCAGGGGTTACTCCTGGCTATTCCCTCAGAAGTCGCTCCTGGCAGGCACGGGGGACCATATGGGGAACCGGGGGATCGAACCACGGTTCGTCCTAGGTTAGCGCAGACAAGGCAGGCACCTTACCTCCAGCGCCACCGCCCGGCCCCCAGAATAGCATACTTTTAGGAGGCTATCTTTGAACCCTTGCACAAAGAGCACACAAGATTTGATCAAGGGTCAGTAAACTCTACCATCTAGCCCATTATTTATTTTTGATAAATACCATTTTAGTAGGTCTCAGCACACTAATTTGCTTGGTTATTGTCTATGTCTGATGCTTCACTGCATTGAGAAGGAAAGTTGTGACAGAAATCATATGACCCATAAACCCTTAAATATTTGCTCCTTGTCTTTTATAGAAAAAGCAGGCAAAAGGCCTCTGATCCAGAATTTTTGACTAAAGATTTACAATACAGTGACCTAGAAGATAAGAGAACTATTACAGGAAACAAGTTTTTCATTTAGGGCAATAAGAGAACTATGCTCCAATCCTACTTCTACCATGCAGTAGATACCAAATTACTGGAAAATTTGACTTCAGTTTTTTTGTTTGTTTGTTTTGTTTTGTTTTTGGGACACACCTGGCTACACTCAGAGATTTCTGACTCTGTGATCAGAAATCGCTTCTGGCAGGCTCGGGAGACCATCAAAGATCAAATCAAGGGAATGAACCTGATTCCATCCCAGGTTGGGTTGGCTGCATGCAAAGCAAATGTCCTAAAGCTGTGCTATCTCTTCAGTCCTACTTTGGTATTTTTAACTTTGAAACCACAACAACTCATTTTTACATTTATGCATGTGATTGGATAGAGTTCAGTGTTACTAAATCAAAAGAGAAGTCAATCTTTGTGACTATCATTGTCTAGAATCTTTAGACTATAGATAGGTCTTTTGACCAGGGCATAATACATAAGTAGAACTTAGGATATTTTGTTTATTTAGTTGTCTATTTTTATTTGAGTTTCACATGTGGCAGTGATCAGGGCTTACTCCTGGCTCTGTGCTCACAGACCTTATAGGGGTTCTGGGGCCATGTATGGTGCCAAGAATTGAACCCAAGTCAGTGGCATGCAAGTCAAGTGTTCTGTCCTCTGTACTGTCACTCTGGCCTGAAGTTATGGTACTTTAAAGACCAGGTCAGTAGATAAATCCTGAAAGAACTAGTAAGCTAGTAACAATTAATTTTTAAGCTACTAAGTTAAACTAAATTAAAATTAGTAAATTAGTAAATTAATTAGTGAACAAGCAGCTAGTAACAAAATTTTTTTACTTGTGAAAAAATATTCTACCCACATTCTAATGATATGATAATATTGATGACTAAACAAGATCAATGGAAAGCCAAATTGAGGGGAGAAAAATGATAGCTGTACTGATAAAAGCTAAATTACACCCACCATCCCTTTGAAGAAGGATATTCTCTCTAATCTTATATTTCCCTCCTCCTTTAATTTGAAGTTTCTTTTAAAAATGTCTCTAAAAGCTATAGAATATGACCCCTAGAACACTTCATTTATCTAAGGAATAACATTCATTTTAATATCATTTTACCAAGGAAGCAAGATAAACCCACATTTTCTGATCCACTTACTTGATAATATTCTTTTTTTTTTAAAAAAAAAAAAAACTTCTGGTTGGTGAAAGGAAGATAATTTAATTTAAAGAGATTAGATATATTGCCTGAAATGCAAGTCCTCTGGAATTTGACAGCAGAACAAGACCAGTGAACAGAAAACTCATCTTGCCTCCTTGCTAATACATGCATCAGGGAATTTATAAGTTGGGCCGTCAGTCTTTGCTCTACAGAGTAATGTCAGTGTCATTGATTCTTAAAACCTGACATTCATTAAAAGCACCCAGTGTGGATATGTACCAGAATTTTTGACAAATCAGCCAAGTGTCATCATTCTGTAAAGGATTATAGAGTGATGCTTTTTGACTTTGAGCTCTTCCTTCAGACTAAATGAATCTTGTCTGCAAAGAGCACATGAAAAGTGAGATTTTTATTGCCATTCCAAACAGACTGATTTTGCTTTTTTGTCCCATTCAAATTCAGGGGAATCTGGGAAACAGAGGAGGAGCTGATATTATTTTTTTTTTACTATGAGCCAGATTTACTCTTTCTATCTATAGCTCTAACTACAAACATATAAAACATTATAAACTTAAGTACATGTGGGTATAGCACAATTACCTAGGAGTGGCTGTAATCAATACCTATTTAATAGATAAGAAATCCGAGGTTGAAAGAAATCTAGTCACTTGCCTTAGTAACAAAGCTTTGGTGGAGAGGAAGCTTGTAAAAGAGTTTGTAGAAAACATATCGGTGACCAAAGGGTGCTATACACGATAGCATACACAATAGCATGGTCCTGATCTTCTTCTTGATTCCATTTTGTAGGAGAATAGAAAACTGCTGACATTTTTTGACTCTTTAAACTTCACTCCCTTCACAAGAGCTTGGCACAGAAATATCATAGCAATATTTATCATTTCAGAATAGGCACACACCTGCCTCTGCCCCCAGTAGTGTTGTGATATTGGAAACAATGCCGCCCGTGGCTGTCTGTGCCCTCCCCTCTTATTATGGCCCATCCCTGGAACACAATCATTTTCTGTATGATCAGAAGGTGTCATTACGAGGCCCCTGCTATATAGTTCGTGCAGAGTCAGCACATATAGTCTGAAACTCTTTCCCACCCTCCCTCCCACCCCTGAGGGGCTCTAACTAGGCCACTAGAATTCCTCTGGGGTTCCCTCTTGGATAGGGACACATTTCCTGTGTTTGGGGGAACTGTTTTCAGTGGTTTATTATCTATAGTTTTTGGTTATATTTGAATGAATTCTCTCCTCAAAGCCCAGAAAAATCATAGATCCACAAATTGTAATGGAAAAATAAATGGATTTTCATTTGGAAGTTGATTGTTGTGTTATTATTTTTAAGGACTAAGAGCTTGGGGAAGATGGCTCAGTAGTAAGCTTATGACTTTATGTGAAGTTCTATATAGTCATTATAAAGAAAAGAGGGGGCCGGGCGGTGGCGCTGGAGGTAAGGTGCCTGCGCTAGCCTAGGACGGACCGCAGTTCGATCCCCCGGTTCCCCATATGGTCCCCATGTGCCTGCCAGGAGCGACTTCTGAGCGAATAGCCAGGAGTAACCCCTGAGCGTCACCGGGTGTGGCCCAAAAACCAAAAAAAAAAAAATAATAAAATAAAATAAAGAAAAGAGATATGATGAGGCCGGAGAGATAGCACAGTAGTAGGGTGTTTGCCTTGCACACAGCTGATCCAGGACGAACCTAGGTTCGAATCCTGGCATCCCATATGGTCCCCCATGCCTGCCAGGAGTGATTTCTGAGTGCAGAGCCAGGAGAAACACCTGCTAGATGTTTCCCCTCCAAAAAAAACACCCCCCAAAAAGTTATGAACAGGATGATGAAGACGTCGTAGACAGAGCCTAGAAAAGAGTAATGAAGATAGTTTTTAATTTATATTAGAAAGTTTAAAATCAATATTATTGTGGCAGAATTATATATTCAAGTTATTTTTCACTCTGGGTCCTTGTCCAATAAAGAATTGAAAGTAAATTTGACATAATATGTTAGGGCTCTGATCATGTCACAGATTAATGTCCATATTGTCCCTGAAGCATCACCTTTGTATAACTATATCTTTCTTGCCTCACCCCACCCCAGCAATAATTATTTAAAAATTGAAAGCTAGAAAGAGGCTTCTTTCCAGTTTTCTTTTAGAGAACAATCCCATTTAAACCCAGGAAGTCTATAGAGTACTATATATCATTTAACTATAAGAATAATGACTACAGCTGATGTATTGTTAGTTGACCTAAGAAGGGCTATTAAGCAAAGGTTAAGAGCCATAAACACCAGAACTGGAGTGCCTCAGCAATTGGATTTCACTAGCTATGCAATTTAAGATCTGGGAAAACTCAAATAGGCCACTCAGTGTCTATGTATTTCTATTTTGGCCTCTGTAAGTTAGGGTGTTAAGACTTAGATGAATTCATATGTAGAGAAAAAGCTTTTCCTCTACTCACTTAGATTCCATTCCAGAGGCCTGTGATTCTTACTAAGCAAAGAAAGATGAACAGGTTTTAGAGACAGGATGTTTGTTAGTACTTACATAATGAAAATTCACAGAGGGGAAATTGATAAAGAATTGGTCAAACTTGAAATTTGATAAGTAATTTTAAATAAAGGAGGTTTGTGCTTTGTGAAGTAGTACAGAAAAGAAATGACTAGGAATTATGTTAGAGAATTATGTAGAAATTAATGGTAATACTTTTTCTTTTATTCAATTTTTTTAATTTTATGGCCTTATAAACAGTGCTCAAGGAACCCTCGAATTAGTCCTGGTGATTCTCAGCCAAACTGCTTATTTTGGGGAGGGGAAAGAATACATCTTATGATGCTCAGTGCTTACTCCTGGCTCTGTACTCAGGGATCACTTCTTGTAGGGTAGGGGGACTAACTGGAACTACCATATCTTAGGAGAATCTCCAGAATGGCTTAGACATGAATATCAGCGAAGTCATCCCTTACTTTTCTGGGCGTCTCATACATGCTTGTTACTATCATGGTCATCTGGATGTCCCCTAAACTGGAAATAGGGCAAGTCAATATACCTCACCCGTCACATAAATTTCCAATGGTCCTAAAGTCCTCATCCATGCCCCCAACACATACACACATGTGTACACACACACACACACACACACACACACACACACACACACACTCAGAATCATAGTGCAGTAGCTCTCAGCTCCTGGCACCAGAGGTCTGATTGATTAAGAGAAATCTTCCTAAACTTCAAAAGTTGTGCAGCAAGCACTATTTACAATAGCAGAATTTGGAAACAACCCAGATGTCCAACAACAGATGAGTGGCTAAAGAAACTGTGACACATATGCACAATGGAATACTATACAGTCATCAGGAAAAATATGAAGTCATGAAATTATCCTATATATGAATGAATGTGGAAACTATTATGCTGAGTGAAATAAGTCAGATGGAGAAGTATAGACGTGGAATAGTCTCACTCAATTATGGTTTTTAAGAAAAATAAAAGACTATTGTAATAACATCCAGAGACAATAAAGCGGAGGGCTGGAAGGACCTGCCACAATATAAAACTTCCCACAATATGACACTGGTGAGTGCAGTTAGAGAATAACAAAACATAACTACATTAACAACTCTCACAACAATGCTAGTGAGTGAGAGAAATAGAACGCCTGTCTGAATACAGGCAGGGGGTAGGAGAAGAGGGAGATGGGGGGCAATTGTGGGGGGAAGGTGGTGAAAGGGGTGTTCTTTTTTTATTTAACTGAAACACAACTACAAACGTGTTTGTAATCATGGTGCTTAAATAAAGATATTATTAAAAACAAAAGCAATATCTGTGTAGCAAGAAGACTTCTAAGAGTAGTACCTGTGAGACTCTATGGCCACACCCATCTATTAGCTCCTGGTCTGTAACATCAATGGTGGCTTCTGGAGCTGGGCCCTGGAG
>PVKC010035840.1:0-12792 GCA_004027635.1 Crocidura indochinensis
AAATTAAATTAAATTAAATTAAAGCTTAGGTTTTGTGATTGGTAAGATCTTTACTAAGTGTTTAGCTCTGCTCTCTTGCATTCTATGATTTTGAAATTGTGACTTTGAACCCAGTATTTTCATCAGTAAAACTGTTTGTGATTCATGCACATTTAATACCTATAATTCGTTTGTGTAAAGTGCAGGGTTGGTATGAAGATTAAGTTGAAAACATATAGGACTGTAGAGAAAGGTCAAAGAATGGGTATGCACTCTCTTCATGGTAGAGTCCTGGACTCATGGTCCCTCCAAAACTGGGGGATCAAACATCAAGCTGGACCACCTGGAGTGTCCCCAAATACAAAACAATATCTAATCAGTTCTTCCCACTAGACTTAAGCAAAATTAGGGTTATCAAATGAGGAGGCCTTGAATGTTTTACCCAAATCCCATTGGCTAAGAGAACCTCATCTTTCTCCTGGATTCCCCATTGTGTCTACTCATGACTTGGAGGCATGGAGTACAGTTGAAGCTCCTCTTGGCCTGAGATTTCTCTCTGATGCATTTAAGGATAGCTTAAGCTGTTGTGGGTTTCTGTGTCTTGGTATTATCCTGAGGTCAGGGCTAGGAAGCAAGATATTGCACAAAAAAACCCCACAAAACCCAACAACCACCCCCAAATATGGTCCTTTGAGGGACCTTTGATGTCAGCAGCAAATGCCAGAAGAAAGTCAATGAAGGACAGTGAGAGCAATTGAACATCAGGGACCCCGTAGGCTAGGACACTGAGGGACAAGGCTACTTCAGAATAGATAACACTCACACTGAGTCTATTCCCCCCACTATGAATATCATCTCTGGAGGGAGAGGAAAATGCCTTCTTGAGAGGAATACATGCCCATGAGATGGTTGGCAATGTGGAAGAATGTCCAAGGTTGTTGTTTCAAACAGGAGCAGAGAAAGTTGACTCTTCATCAAAGTTTTACTTTTTTCTGCCACTAGCTTGTGAGGGATTAGAGAATTAAATGATTATAAACTTTCATTTTCCATACTTCAAGTGTTCTATGCCCAGTTCAAACATGGTGACTGCATTTTCCCATCTGGACTTTTACATGTTATATTATTTTTTGTGTAGTAAAAACATGAAAGGAAAATAGTGCAGAAGGTTATCTATGTTCCTGCAATCCTGCCATCTAGGCATTCACTTTGTTTTTTTAGAATACTTTCGCCATCCATATAGTGGAAATACTACGGGAGAGCCCAAATCTCCTATGTGAGAAGGCAGTGGATCAGACCCCCACAGAAAGGTTGATTACCTGACATTGTCCCAAAGCACCATGCCCTTGCTTGCTTGGAGGGTCTTTCAGTTGGGATGGGACATTAGGAGCATAGCATACATATGCCACAGAGCCGGCAAGACACGATGTGACACTTTATATCTGACTTCTCAGCTTTTGCCTTTATATAAAATCCCAGGATTCACAAGAATTCCTCGCCCCTCTTTCTCTGGCATCCTAGATCCTGACTTGGGGTTTGAGGCCATCTTTGGAATGCTAACATTATGATGTTTCTGGAAGAACATTGCTGGATGGAATCCCACTCAGGTGATTCAGAATATAACTTCATTGAATGAACTAGCTCAGAAGTAGACTTATGTGTTTAGAGGAAGCCTGATGCTTATCTCTATACCTTTTTTTAAAAAAGGGAGAAAGAGAGAAAGAGTGATAGTTCAGTGGACAGGGCATTTGCCTTGCACATGGCTGACCTGGGTTCGATCCTTGGCATCTCATATGGTCTCCCAAGAAATGCCAGGAGTAATTCCTGAGCACAGAGCCAGGAGTTACACCTGAGTACCTCTGGCTGTGTCCTCAAAATAAAAAAGAGAGAGGGAGGAGTAACCCCTGAGCGTCACCGGGTGTGGCCCAAAAAACCAAAAAAATAAAAAAGAGAGAGGGAGAGAGAGACTGAGAGAACTTAATGTACCAGATGAGAAAAACCCATCTTTTCTTCCACTAAAAATATCTTTGTGTAAGATAATTAATACATTTATTAAATATTATTTTTTAGTAATTGAAACATGTGCCGGGATAATTACCACTTTAAAATTATTGAATGTTTTTGCACATATATGGAGAAGCAAAACATTCATCACATTTTCTCTCTCAGTAAGCAGAGTATGATATGACATATACAAAATATTGAACGAAAAGAAACTTCAACCAAGAATCCTCCACTCTGGAAGGTTATTACTGTCTTAGAGGGAAAGATAAAAAATCCTCTGAACAAACAACAGCTGAAGACATTTGTTGCATCTAAACCAGTGCTGCATTAGAAATTGAAAATGGGTTCATATGAAAAGCCGAGACTAAATGTTACAAGCAATCACACTTATTTTTTTAAAATAATTTTTCTTGATGAATAGTTATTTACAAGAAGAATCATTATTTACAAAGTTGTTGATAGTTGAGTGTCAGGCATATAATTTTTTTTTTGGTTTTTGGGCCACACCCAGTGACGCTCAGGGGTTACTCCTGGCTATTCGCTCAGAAGTCGCTCCTGGCAGGCATGGGGGACCATATGGGGAACTGGGGGATCGAACCTCGGTCCATCCTAAGTTAGCGCAGGCACCTTACCTCCAGCGCCACCGCCCAGCCCCGCATATAATATTTTTAACACCAATTCTACCACCAGTGTCAACTTCCTTCTACCAGATCCCATCCTCCATTTTTATTTCCCATCTGAGCTTACCAGAATCCTCCACCCATCTTGTTGGGCACATTATAAAGTTCAGTGGTTATAGCTTATATCTCATATTTTCAGTGTTGTTGAGTCTGTGCTTTGGTAGTAGAGCTGGAATCCCTCTCCCATATCACCAGTAGAAACCAATGTCAGTCACCATTACTTTCCTTTCTCATGTTCTTCATTCCAGCCTTGATTTCTTTTCTTTTCTTCCCTAGTCTCTAGTCAAGGGTAATCTAGGCATTCTCTCCCTTTAGAATGCTACATTTCCTAATACAATTATTTTATATATGACAGATAAATAAGATGACCTTGTATTTACCTTTCTTCTTCTGGTTAACTTCACTCAACCGATATCTTCCAGTTCCAAGCAGATTGTAGCAAATTGCTTGATTTCATCATTCCTTGCAGCTGCATAGAATTCCATTGTGTATACATACCACATCTTTATAATTCACTCATCTGTCATTGGACACCTCAGTGAGCAACCACACTGTAATTTTTACCCTCACAGGAAGTTTTGCATCTGATGTGGACTTGATCCCAGAGGCCTACAAGCCGTCTTCTTGCTATGCTTTTACATAGTAGAGTGGGGCAAGGAAACTGAGAATTCTTTGGGCTGTTCAGCATTGCATTTACAAAGACCAACTCTTCATGACTATATTACTCCACAAAGACCTGCCTTCTCATACTATCCCACTGGATGTAGTATTGAACATAGGAATTTGGAGGCAGGGGCACAAATATTCAATCAATCATACCGAGTTTCTTGAAACTAAACATAGCATGATACTGAAAATAACTTATGAAATTAATTTAAAAACATCAATCCTAGATCCCTGTGGGCTAACATATAACTGTATCTTTCCTTGAATCCAATCATTATTATTATTATTATTATTTTAAAAGAAACTGAAGAACTGCTTAGAGCAATGGTTTATTATCATGATCAATTATTGATAATTACAAATATAATCGCAATATACTACATATTAAATACATATAAACATGATAATCATAATTAATTATTCATACATATTATTTAATATTAACAATAATTATAATAAATAATATGATAGTTGACAAAATAATTGTAAATGAATACTTTAATAAATATTATATAACAATAAATAATCATCATCATCAGCGTTTGGTTTGGGGTCACACCTGGCTGTGCTTGGGGACTGCTCCCTGATCTATGCTCAGATGTCATTCCTGGCAGCACTCAGGACCTCTTGCATGCAAACTAAGCACAGTGCTCTGAGCTATCCCTCGTGGCTCTAAATTATTTAACTATTTAAAAACAGATTTTCTAGTTGTTTGGGGCCACATTGAAAGACTGCTAAGTTAGGGGCCGGAGAATAGCATGGAGATAAGGCATTTGCTTTGCATGCAGAAGGACGGTGGTTTGAATCCCCATATGGTCCCCAGCCTGACAGTGATATCTGAGTGTAGAGCCAGGAGTAACCCCTGAGCGCTGCCGGGTGTAACCTACCCCTTAATCCCCCCACCCACCCACCCCCAAAAAAAGAAAGACTGCTAAGTTGAATCAGCTAAGAATTCTTGGACTAGTCAGGCAAAATGAGGGAAGAAAGCATCAGGGAGGGTCAGAGAGAAACTTGATGTTGGTGGTGGGAAATGCATACCGATAAAGGTTATTATACAATGTATGACTGTAATTCAATCATAAACAACTTTATCTGTGGGGGAAAAACTGTATTATGAATAACCTTGTAACCATGGTGTTTAATAAAAATATATCTAAGAAATAAGGGAGGCATGCTAATTTACTCAGTCTACTAATGTGGTGTTGCAGGAAGATTCTAATAAGAATTTTCCTATAAAGTGACATTTTCTGAAATATTTGCAAAAGGGATTAATATAAATTATTATGTGAAGAGCAGAGATATAGTACAGCAGGCATGACACTTTTCCTGCATGTGGCTGACCCGGGTTTGATTCCAAGCATCCCATATGTTCCTCCAAGTCTGCCAGGAGTGATTTCTGAATGCAGAACCATGAGTAACCCCTAAACAACTCTGGGTGTGACCCGAATGAAAAAAAATTATTATGGGAAAAGATAGCTCATTAAAAAAATTTCCCTTTCCATCTAAATACCAATTAGAGTAACTAAGAGAGTAGCTAACAGGGAACTTTTAACCTTTCTTTGTCACTCAACATCTTACATCCAGAGGGACCAGAAAGCTTTTCCAGGGCAATAAAAATATCAGTGACTTCTTCCTTCCATACTAAGGCAAGACTGTTGCTAGTGGCTGCAGAGATAGCTCATTGGAAAGTGTGGATTTAATCTCTGGCATTGCACAGTCCCCGGAGCACTGCCAGGGGTGACCCCCAAGCACAAAGTCAGGAGTACCCCTGAACAACACCAGGTGTGCCTCTGATACACACAATAACAACAACAAATACAGAATAAAAAACCTGGTCAAAGTAAGGTGCTTAAGCATTGAAGGGTCACGTGAAGTGGTCTTCCCTTTCAGAATCAGAGAGATAGGCACACCTATGAAAGTTCTAGACAGAACCATAGAGGAAAGCAGTCAGCCGGGTTCCTAGAGAGGTAAGGTCGATCTTGTATGAATTGGGTATATGGTGACACTTATGCCCTCCAGATGAGCCTTAGGAAGTTCATGTCTAAGCTCTGCTGCTCCAGTCCTTCCACCAGTGGAGAGCAGGGACAGCAAGGCCCATTCCATTCTGGGGTTGAACTGCTCCAGGCACTAATCACTAAGGGGTGGAGGCAGAGTCACAGCTACCCAATTTTTTTTTTCTGTCCCTGGTGGTCCATTTGTCTTACCTTACCCATTCATTCTTCCTCAATAGACGCTTGCAATTACAGTATTTTCTCTTTGTGTTTATGCTGATTACATATTAGTTGGTCTTGTCTCCCATCTACTCTCTCTTTAGAGGGTGGCTGAGCCTTCCCTTCAGTATTCATTAGTAGAGTGTCTGTTTACAGGAGGTTCTGCCCGAGTGTGGGGGAAAACCTGTTTACCCAACTCCCAATTTATATTTTTTGATATCTTTTTTATTTTTTAAATTTTTATTACTTTATTTAAACACTGTGCCTACAAGGTTGCTCTTAAGAATGCACTTTTCCCCGAAATACAAAGTTGTTCATAATTGAGTTTCAGTCATACAATGCCCAACACTCTACCACTGCACATTTCTTGCCACACATTTTCTCGGCTACTCTCCTGTTCTCTTTGCTGCCTGCCTCTAGGGCAGTTTTCTTCTCTCTCTTTCTCTCTTTTTCCCCTTTAGATACTGTGGTTTGCAGTATTGTTACTGAAATAGTATCATGCCTATCACTTTATGTCCTTTTTAGCATCCAGTTCTTGTCTAGAGTGATCATCTCCAACTATCATTGTCATCATGGTCCCTTCTCTGCCTTAACTGCACTCACATGCTATTGTGGCAAACTTCCTACCATGCATTGGTCCTTCTGGCCCTTGTCTCTATTTCTTTTTTTTTAATAATATTTTTATTTAAACACCTTGGTTACAAACATGATTGTGGGATTGTGGTTGTGTTTCAGTCATTTAAGAGGACACCCCCCCATCACCAGTGGAGCATTCCCACCACCAATGTCCCAAATATCCCTCCTCCCCATCCCACCTCCATCTGTACTCTAGACAGGCTTTTGTTTCACCTCCCAGTTTCTTTACTCACCCTCTTTTTTTTTCCCTCTGGGAATTGAAAGGTCCAGATTGATGGGACCTTGAGCTAGTGTGGTGAAGAGAGACAGATCAATGGCAGTCTCAGACAATAAGTTCTTCCTGTGATTGGAAACCAGAACGAGGCCCTTTCAGTGAATATGAAATCTGAGCCTTGCAGAGACTCTCAGGCCGGAGGAGGTGGCTAACACACTTTGGTGGGTCCAATTAATTGTGAAATGTGTCACTAGTAATTTGTTACTAATAATAAAGTACTGCATAGGGATGACTTATTTTAAAAAATAGAATTGAGCAACTTCCATAAAATTCTATAGCAAAACGTCATAAGTTTTCTAGCATTATTTCTGATTACGAAACTCAGTAATTATCAGCTTATTTATTCCTTTATTGATGGATTTCTATAAAAAAAAGTGGTTGTTTTATCAAAAGTGAAATACAGGTAATGTGGATCACTGATTAAAAGGGTATCAATTCTCTTACCAACTCTGGGGCCTGGGCAATAATAGTGTCATTAAAAGAGATGTAAATCCGGGACCAGTGAGGTGGCACTAGAGGTAAGGTGTCTTCCTTGCAAGCACTAGCCAAGGAAGGATCGTGGTTCGATCCCCCGGTGTCCCATATGGTCCCCCCAAGCCAGGGGCAATTTCTGAGTGCTTAGCCAGGAGTAACCCCTGAGCATCAAATAGTGTGCCCCCCCCCAAAAAAAAAGAGATGTAAATCCATGGATAACAAAGTTGTGGACCTTGTATCTAGTAGGATACTATTTTGTGCAAGAAAAGATGAAATAATGCAGCTCTCAGCAATGTGGACGGTATCATAAGTCGGAGGCAGAAGGATAAATATTGGCTATCTCACTCATCTGTGGACCATAAAGAGATGAAATGAGGGAATAAAAGTATTGAAGGACAAGACTTTGGTCTTGGATTATAAAATGATTACCACACAGTGGAGAGAATGAGGGGAGTGGGGACAGGTAGGGAGGAATAAAGGTGGGACCAGACTCCACATGGGATATACAGGATATAAGTGATGGAGGATCTTGGGCACTTTGGTGTGCAGTAAGTTTGTACTTCAGTAATGTGAATTTTGATACTATTGTAACCATATTATCTAAGCTATATTAAAAAATCAAAATTTCTAAAATTAAAAAAGTGATATCATTATAGATGTTGTCCATGAGATAGAGAAGGAGACACATTTTGATTAAAAATAAAAGGAACATATTAAGTGGCCAGAATGGTAGCACAGTGGTAAGGTGTTTGCCTTGCATGCAGCTGACCCAGGACAGATGTGGGTTCAATCCCCAGCATCCCATATAATCCCCCAAGCCAAGAGCAATTTCTGAGTGCAGACGAGATTAAACCCCTGAGCGCCACCTGGTGTGCCCTCCCACAACAGAATAAAACAAAACAAAAGAAAACAAAAGAACATATTACATTCTTAAAGTGGGAACACCTTAAATAGTTCTTGGGAGTTGGGGCATTATCAGCAGTGAGAAGATTTAGGCAAAGTTGCTAAAGGAGGAAAATGTTGAAAAATTTGCAAAATACATTGAGTTGCTTATGTGGGAAGGACCATATACTAAGGGGGTGGGTAGTTTAAAAAAAAACTCTGAATGGAAAATGAAGGTGTTTAACTACTATATACAGAGCATAGGAATATTCAATATTCAAATTTACTTGTAAGATCCAGAGAATTATTCTCAAACAGTTCCCAGGTGAGGTTTAGACATCTCATCACAATTGAGAAGCTTGGGAACATGATTTCTAATGTTGAAGTATCCTGGATCTAAAGTCATTTCATTTGGGTTTGGAAACTCTTTCTCTTACTGGTTAGTTCTACAAGGGAGGTCACTGAACCTCTGTAAAATAAGTTTGATAAAGTGGACTTTCTCTGGATCAAGTATCAAACAAGTAGGTACGAATGAGCTGAAATTGAGCCAAATTCAATCTAAGCATTCACTAGTGGTTACCAGCAAGCCAGGTAGATGTAGATGGAGTTACTGTACCTCTGATTATCTCCTGATCTTGTGGATGGAAAGTGTCCCATTCAGTGAACCAATCCCCATATGCTGAGTGATCATTCTTGCCACTGTAATATGGTTTCTGAAGGGCAAAGAGAAGAACACAATTCAAGAATTATTTTCCCCATGGGATTAGAGTGATAGTACAGTGGGTAGGACTCTTTGATTGCACGCTGCTGACCTGGGTTCAATCCTTGGCATCCCATATGGTCCCCTGAGCATGGCCAAGAGAGATCCCTGAGCATAGAGCCAGGAGTAAACCCTGAGCATTGTCAGATATGACCCCAAAACCAAAAAGAAAAAGAAAAAAACAGAATTATATTTCCTATCAAGAAAGGCAGGCCTTATGCCTGGTTATAGGAAAGTCAATGAATAGCAAAATCCAAATTGAGTTGGTTAATTAGGAAGTGTTTGCCAGTGCAAATAAGGTTGATGACAACAAAACTCTCTAAGAGTTTGGTGGTCTTTTGGCTTATTTGGGGGGGCATATCCAATGATATTCAGGGATTACTCCTGAATCTTCACTCAGAATTACTCCTGATAGTGCTCAGAGGACCATATGGGTTGCCATGGGTAGAATCCAGGTTGTCCATCTATCTGCAAGGCAAGCACACTACCTATAGTACTATCTTTCTGGCCTTCATCTATCTAAGAGTTTGGAGAAGGAAGTTATAGCATGAGACTTGGGTTGCTTAGGTAAACCTTGCTGAATTGAGGAGGAATTTGCTCTGGAGGGTGGATAAAAATGAGCTCCCCAAAGAAGAATATGAGATACTTCTGCCATTTTTTCTTTTCTTTTTTTAAATCTTGCGTTTTGGGGCCACAACTGGCATTATTCAGGAGTTACTCCTGACTCTGCACTCAGAAATTACTCCTGGCAGGCTTGGCCATAGAGGATGCTAGGGATCGAACCTGGGTTTACCATATGCAAGGCAGATGCCTTACCTACTATTATCACTCTGGCCCCTTTTCTGGATATTTTGAAATCTTGTGAAGGGGGTCACTCTTGTATTCCTTCACTATGCCTTAGCTTGAGTTGCAGGCATTTCTTAAATGTTCATAAGCTCTATTATGTAAATTTGAGTCTCCCAAGCCTGCTTTATTTGTTGTTGTTGTGATGGTAGGAAGCACAGGGGACCAAAGTCACCACTAACAGTAGAAAGGGGCTAAATGGGATCTGGAATGGAACTCCAAATCATGCAAATGCAAGACATGTGTTTTTATACTTGAGCTACATTGCAGGCCCTTCTTATTTTTACTAACCTTAAGGGCCCTTCCAGCCCCCGGAATTTGTCTCTGCATGATTATACACTCAAGCAACGTTTGTTCCTTCTCCAGGTTTATATTTATAAATATAGCAGAAGTCACCACCACTACCACTTAGGCACAATTTAATATGCTTTTACAAATTCTGAACACTTTCAAGTTTGAGAATTCTCCCCCTCCTCTGCCCCCTCTTTTTTCCCACTAATCGATCAACAAACTAGCAAAGTCATAAAGCAAATCACCATTCATGCCACATCTGTGAAAAATACAGATGCCTCAAAGATTTCAAAATAAACTCCACTCACTTGGTTACTGGAAGGGAAAGGAGTCAGGAAAGATTCTGCTGGTTCAATTTACTCAAGAACTGAAACCAGAAAGCCAAATGTAAAAGGAAGGAGGGAAAAAATAAATCCAGGCATTGGAAATGGAGGAAGTTGAAGAAATTCGGTTCTATCTTGATGATTTTTTGCTCATGGTTGTTCTTAATTGTCTGCACCCTGACTGCTTCTGAAGAGGATTCACCTCATGGAAGAAGCATCTTCACTCACATAAGATGGGTTAGGAAATGTGTGCAGGGTGTCTGGGCAGGTGGAGAGCTAGGGGGAAAGGGAGCAGTGTGGGTAGGGATTAGTATTAATAGCATCAAGAGAGTTATGGGAAACACATGTGGGAAAAGTTACGCACAGACACACTAAGAGCTGAGCCTCATTCAGCAGAACCGGATGGTTTTCAGTGACTAAAGGCTTTTGTGAGAGAAGAAGAGAAGGAAACAGGAGTTAGTGCTTCAAGAATCAAGACCATGAGAGCGATAGAACCATGTTTAATGACTTTAGTGTGGGTTAGTAGTTGTGGTGTCAACTTGACTGGGCTGTAGTACCAAGAGATTTGAGCAGACCCTCTTCTAGATTATTCTGGGGGTGAGATGTACATTTCTATTGGTACACTGTGAGTGAAGGGTTTTTTTCCTGCATAGCTCAGTGGACCTCATCTAGGCAGCAGCAGCAGCAGCAGGCCTGATGAGACCAAATTCCTGAGGGAATTATGCCAGCCTGTTGACTTCAACTGCAATACAGACTTCTCCTGGATACCAGAAAACTGCCTTTGAACTCACTCACCACTTCCCCAGTCCCAATTTGCCTAAATTTTCTCTCATCTTTGTGTACTTGCCAAGTCTTCAGAAATGCATGAGCAAATTCCTTAAGGCAGAGGTTCTCAAACTATGACCCATGGGCCACATGTGATCTGCTGAGGACATTTATCTGGCACAGGAGTATTTTTGTCACTGCTGCCTGTTCTGCTTAGCAGCTGAATCATACCAGGCAAACAGTGTGCATGTGTGATATATATGACATACTTTTTGACTTCACTTCTTGTCTCTGTCTCTCAATTCCTCCTCTCAGTCTCAAGCAGAGGTTCCCAACTACTGTCCACCAAAAGCAGGTCGATATTTCCATTGAAATACTGGCAAGTTTGTTGATTTAACTTTACTTGTTTCTTCATTTTAAATAATGTATTTGTTACCATTTATTTTACTTCAAAACTAGGTACATGCAGTGTGCATAGGAATTTGTTCATAGTTTTTTTTTTAACTATAGTCCAGCCATCCAATGATCTGAGGGACAGTGAACTAGACCCCTGCTTAAAAAGTTTGAGGACTCGTGCCTTAAAGTTTGTCTCCCCCTTCTTATATCCTTATTTCTTTTTCTTTTCTTTTGGGGGAGAAAGGGGTATACCGAGCAGTGCTCGGGGATGACTTCTAGATCTATGTTTAGAGATTACTCCCGGTAAGACTCTGGGGACCATGTAGGGTGTTGAGGCTTGAACTGGTGTTGACTGCGTTCAAGGCAAGCACCTTATTATGTTTTTGTTTCTTGGGAGAACCTTGAGTAACAGAGAGATATAGTAGATATTCTTTGCATATCTAACTATATTAACTTTCTTTACCTTCTTGGGACCACTCCTGATAATTTCAAGCTAACAGAAATATATGCTTCTATTAGAGTCTGGAGTCAAAGGAAGAGACCACTCAAATAGAATAAAGCAAAACAGAACTTTATTCTGTCAGCCAATAAGCCCCAAAGTGACTGATCAGGGTCACCTCCCAGAGAGGTGACTGCACAGGGGAGTCACAAGCCAGACTATGTAGGACTAGAAGCAGGAAGTCTTGACTTCTAAGTTTATTGGCTGTCATCTAGATGTCTAAGGTGGTAATTTATGGTTTATAGTGACCTTAGGGTGTGCATCATCATTGTAGGGATAGAAACCTAGGCCTAAAATAGAAACTTAGTCTTGTTAGCCTTAAATAGGAACTTAACATTATTGGTTCAACAAAATGGAGTCTCTTCTGTTCTAGGCTTTACACTTCAATATATAGGTCCATTAGATAGCACAATTTAGGCCGAGAGGTGCTAGACTGATCAGGACTATTCATAATGATGTTTTGGGGCTTACACAGTATGATATACATGCAGTGTATGTGTCTATGACTGTGAAGCTATTGCTCCATTCCTTTCACCTTCATTTTTAAGAGCAATATGATCATGCAATTTTCTACAACATGGATCGAACTGGAAGATATTATGTTAAATGAAATAAACCAGAAGAAGGATAAATGCAGGATATCACTATGGTACTAAGAATAACTGCATGAAGGAATGCAATGGTTTATTTTTAAAGCTAAAGACATATTTTTTTAAAATTAGTTACTTTATTTAAGCTTTACAAAAGCACTGATACAAAATTGTTCATTGTTGGGTTTAAGTCAAATAATGTACACCATCCTTCACCTGTGTACCCTTCCTATCACCATCACCAATGTCTCCCGTTTCTCTCTACCCTACCCTTGCCTTGCTCTAGGGCAGGCATATCAATGCAATGGTTTAAAATGGGTGGGGGGTTGTTTAGTATATTATTGGCCCCAGGATATAATGAGAAGAAAAGAAATTGAGTGGAGAAAAACAAAAGTGAAATAATGGGGGTCAGGAGCCAAGAGGACTCAAGTGTTTGGTGCTGTTAAGAAAGGGCAAAACTAAATATCTCAGCCACAGAGTCAACAATGATGAAATTATGAGACCCAAATTTGAAAAACCAAAC
>PVKC010035841.1:0-13257 GCA_004027635.1 Crocidura indochinensis
CAGCAATACAAAAGGACACCATACGTTTTTGTATAGGCATAGTAAATAAGGGGAAATCAATGACTCAGAAGATCTTCTCTTCTAAGGATAAGAACTCACACTTTTTACACAAGGGTGCCTCCCAACATGGACATATATCATGTGGATACAACTCAGTCTCCACGAGATCGAACATTGTTCATTCTCTAATCCCAGATCCCAGACATAGAACTGAAACAACTCCCTGCAACAACACCAGGAACTAAGCTCTTTTGGGAGATATACTTGTGCTAGTGTTGATAGGACAACATGGACAAGTGAGGAAATGTCAACTTGACCTAAGACCAGAGCTCCTATCACATCACCTAACACTAAATGGAAATTAAAAGATGTATAGTCCTTTGAGCTATGAAAAATAAGAGCACTAACTTCAGAAAACTGACTTTGACAACAGCGACTGGTAGAACTGACCTGGAGACCATTAAGGAAAAGCCTACCCTAAGCAATAATCCAGACCTCTTACAAAAATCAAGATTTCTTAGCACAGAGGCCCAATTCTGACAACAGAGACTATGCAGAACCTTTGGAACCATGATTTCCTAGACTTTGGCCTAGGTAACTAGCAAAAACATGGAGCACACTACACAGAAAACTGAACACATAAACAATGTTGGAACAACCTCTAGAACCTTAAAGACTACCCTAGGTCTAGTCTTAGGACATGCGCAAATACCGAGATTGCTTTCTACAGTGACCTGATTTTCTCATCCACAACTGAGAGGAAAGTTTCCTGACACCTCCACAACAACAACAAAAACAAACAAACAAACAAAACCCCTGGGATATGGCAATGAGAAGGTATGGAGGCAGTGGTTGTTCCCATGACAATATGCTCCAGGAGTGGAGAAACCCTGAATCCATTAGGCCATGGAAATTTCCTTACCTCCCCAATACTTACTGTGCCTATACAAAAAAAAAAAGTGGGGTAACACCAAACCCTGTCACTCCAGTATTCCTTTTTCTGGTTTTGTTTTGTTTTACTTTTTTTTATTGTCCATTTTTTATATTATTTTCCTTGTCTTTTTTCATCCACCTTTTTTCACTCTTGTGGATATTATTCGGTGATTTTTTAATTTCATTTTCTTTTAGTAGTTGATACCAAATTTTTCCTTCTCCTTTCCTTAACCTTTTTATCTCAAACAGCTACCTAAAGTGGGGATAGGCATAGTAAGGGATAAAAGGATACTGTCATATAGACACAGTATAGAGTTAGAGAAAGTTTGCTAATATGTATGGTGTGGTAAGCATTGTACCCCCAAAACATATAAATATTTCATACTTACAAATTTTACCTTCATCAAAAGCGTTTAAATTAATTTAAAATTTGTTTAATCCAATATTTACCCATTTTCCTTTCTTTCACAATTTCCACTTGATAATGATTGGATGCACCCTATTTTGGAAAAAATAATTGACTGAAGATTAAAGGTAAATTAGAATTAAGAGACAGAGATATTATGAACAACAGGATAATTTATGACTCTACCACAATGTAAATAGTTCTCCAGTGGTTATTGAGGGAATAGTCTGATCAACTAAATTTACTACATTTTCCTTCATCCAACTCTAAGTTATGGCCTGAACCCCTTTGATGCTATTATAGCTGGATGAGCCCTCATGACTGAAACCCATGCCATGACTGTTCTGCAAGGCATTCTCATGTGAGACCTCATTCTTCATTCTTCATAGGGGAACACCAGGACTTGGCTTGTTCCTGATTTTCATGGGTTGTGTCTAGAAGAGGCTTAGTCTGGAGGTCAGAGAGTGGGTTGAGAGTAGTTATGCATTCTAACTTATAACTCTCAATGTTTGACAAAAACTGTAGGTATTCTCCTCTACAACAGCTATTTTCTGCTCTATGACTTACTTCCTCTTATATCACCATAGCTCTAAATAGAATTCAAAAAAAACAGTTTTTCACCAGTTATTTTAAAAGTATGCATATCATTTGTTTTAATCGGGTATGACAAGAGAATCAATATTGAAATTATTTTCATGGAAAAGGAAGCTTATCCTCACAGGTCCCTGAAAACTGAAGGTTTTCACAACACATAAAACCATAATGGAAGGACCAGGTATTGTTAGCAAGAACACAATGAGGACAAACTTCTCATTGGAGTTTTCAAGATAAGGTATAGATGAGAGAGGGTAGACATGTGGAATAAATCAATGGCTAGATAATGAAAAAGTTTCCAGAGCTTGATGTTACATTTTTCCTTAATTGTTCATTATCTAAGCCTGGAATGGTGCAGAATTTGCTTTGTGATTCATAGTTTATTGTGTGAGAGATTGACAATGGATATCATTGGAAAATTGGTTTTAGCCTTATTTATTTGCGACATCAAATTTCTGTTACTCCAGAAGAGTCCTTTTTCCTCTCTAATCTTTAGAAATTAGGTCAGACTCTCAGGTATTAAAATCTTAAAAGCCAGAGCATCAACAATGTCAAAAAGAAGAAAATATAGCCAGTATACAAGAATTTCTATGACAACACCAGCTTCTAGCTACTCCATGTCACTAACTCCCCATCATGAGTTATCCTAAACCTGTGAACAATTATAGATAGTACTTTCATTTAACAATTCCATTAGCCTCTCAAGTAGATCATCTGTTTCTCACCAGAATTCTGACTCCTACAACTTTCAGTCCTCAATTCACTTTGGGTCATATGGATACTACTATATCAAATATATTTAGATCAGAAAGCTTTTCTCATAGTAATACAATTTTTGACAAAATTACTGTAATCTTTATATTTGAGATACTAATTGCACTCTATTCATTAAAATTATATATGAAATACTATCATCCATATAACTAATCTTTCAGTATTTTCAGTATAGCTCTTTATTCTAATTTCTAAATGATTAAAGATTAAAATATATTAAAAGATTGATGTTTTCAAGTAAGAATTTGAACCCTTTTTCCCTACTGAAAAATTCTTACTGACTGACAGTTCACCGCATGGACTTCAGGCAGAAAGAATAATAATCATTTATATTTCACTTTGTGCTAGAACAGGACCTGTCTGGTAAAGTGAAGTCTCTCAGAGCCCAAGGCCACATCTTCCTTCACCTTTACCAAAATTGCTGCCTTACTAAACTTGTTTAAACTCTCCAGACAAGTAATCTTTGTTTTATCTGATGAATAGTCTATTTATTTTACCAAGCGCGTTCTTCTCTCGTCTCCAACTACTCATTCAACGACTCCTAACTTATTTAGTTCTCAACTTAAATGTTTTTCCTCAGAAAACTGTTGGTCCATTCTTTCTCTTATAATGACCTATTCTTTTTTACTAAATTTCTCCTAAATTATAATTGCTATTCTACTTGTGTGGATTTTTAAGTGGTTATTCTTTATCATATGAGTATAATCTTCAAAATGGTAGAAGTCAGATCTCTTTTCCTATGATTCTATAGCTTTCCATGGGCTCTGCACAGAGGTCAAAGACTGAGGGATCAGTAAATAGATAGTAAAGGAATGAATATTATCAGATCCCTTTTCCAGGTACAATAAAATATTTGTTTCAAGGTAGAAAGTTGCTGTTCATGTATCTGTCAGATCTGTCTTAAAATGTACATTGGTGAACAATTAGTTCCAATCTGTTTTATGAAATAAAATATCTGGCTTTTTCCTAATTCTTACATGTTGTAGTGAGGTCAAATATCATGATATATAGACAAGCACTTTGCAAATACAATGATTACAATAATCATCTTTCATTACTCAGTCACTATATTCTACTACCATCTCTCAAACCTAAAACGTCATTCTGAGTATCCCATAAGATTAATCTTTAGGTCAAATGTCTTTAGAATTTGGAAAAGCATCCATCTTCATGAACTGATTTGTTGACTTATTTGCTAAGCACCTACTATAAGAAATGTTAACACTGAGAAGTTGGGGCCGGCCAGGTGGCGCTAGAGGTAAGGCGTCTGCCTTGCAAGCGCTAGCCAAGGAAGAACCATGGTTAGATCCCCCGGACTTCCATATGGTCCCCCCAAGTCAGGGGCAATTTCTGAGTGCTTAGCTAGGAGTAACCCCTGAGCATCAAAATGGGTGTGACCTGAAAAACCAAAAAAAAAAAAAAAAAAAGACTGAGAAGTTAAAGGGGACCTGTCCTTGGAGGTCCACAGTCTATAAAATTGAAATAGATAGGGGCCTGGGAGATAGCATGGAGGTAAGGCATTTGCCATTTGTGCA
Source organism: Crocidura indochinensis (assembly GCA_004027635.1). Taxonomy (NCBI): domain Eukaryota; kingdom Metazoa; phylum Chordata; class Mammalia; order Eulipotyphla; family Soricidae; genus Crocidura; species Crocidura indochinensis. Next base: position 4,243 of record PVKC010035841.1, read on the forward strand.
AAAGGTCATCGGTTCGAATCCCGGTACCCCATATGGTCCCCCGTGCTGGCCAGGAGCAATTTCTGAGCCAGGAGTAACCTCTGAGCACTGCCAGGTGTGGCCCAAAAACAAACAAACAAAAAAAATTGAAATAGATATATAAGTACAAGTATTATCTGTGACCAAGGTTAAGGGCCTCTAGAAGGGATAGTATAGGAACAAGGAACCAAGGACTAACAATAAGTTTAGAGAATTAAAAGGTTTATTTTAATTAACCTAATATTTAAAGCATTAAAAAAAGAAATTATTTCTAGAATTTGATTGAGGGCTAGTAGAAAGTAAAGCCCAACTAATTCATTTTTAACTCATAAAGAAGTTATAAATCTTGAGTGCTCCATCTTTTTCCCCTCTCTCTCAGATATATTGTGAACCTACCCTAATCAACAAGCCCAGTGGCAGCAAGAAAGGAGGAACATTGGGTTTTACATTCATGAATGTCAACATTTTAGGGAATGAAGTAGGGCATAGAAATACCAGGATTAATGTGCCACAAAAGTAAAATAACCAACATAGAATATGCAAAATAAAATTCTTAACTGGTAGAAAAGATTTTAAAGGAAAAAGAATAATTGCTTCCATTTCCTAAAACTGTGATAACTGCTAAACTTTTTGTAATACAACAAAAACGTGTTCTATCGAAGTTTAGGAGACTGCTGGAAGTCTGAAATCAAGGTAAAGTAGAGCCATGATTCTGGTCTCTTGGGGAATTACCCTCCTGTTTCTTTCTAGATTCTGATAATAAGCAGTAGTCTTTGATATTCTTTGGCTTTCGTTTCTAATCACTTTAATCTCTGCCTCAGTGGTCACAATTTTTCCCTCACAGAACTTCTCCAAACATATCATTAGTATCCATCGTCAAAATGGGATATGAGAGTAACAAATGACTCAGGAGCTTCTAGCTGATAGAAATTCTCAAAGTTGAGAGGTAAAAAGAGCTTGATAATTTGGGAAGAATTCATCTAAAATAGTCCAAGTGTTTAACTGGATCTAAATAGAAAACTACATCATGAAATAATTTTTATAAAAATGTTCCCAGGAATCATAGAAGAATATAATCAAGAGGGAATGCATCCATGAAGAAATCTAAAAATGATTGCTTTTTATCCTATCAGATTGTCTAGTCAAAGGAGTCGGTAAATTGGTATACATGATATTCCTACAATAACAATACTGCAAAATACAATGTCTAAAAGGAAAAAGGGAAAACAGAGAGAGAGAGAAAGAGAAAGAGAAAGAGAGAGAGAGAGAGAGAGAAGAAAAACATTTGCCATAAAGACAAGCAGGGGAACTTGGGACATTGGTGGTAGGAAATGTGCACTGGTGAAGGAATGAGTATTGGACATTGTATGATTGGAACTCTATCATTGACAACTTTGTAATGTATCTCATAGTGATTCAATTAAAATTATAAACAATAAATCTGAATCTATGGAAATGAGAAATTATTCAGAGACTACATTGAGAAGTTCAGTGCTCAGAAGAGCTGCAGAATATAAATTTCCCTAGGCTAATGAGGATTATCCTGACTTTAAAGTTGTTGAACAGTGGGCTAGAAACCAAAAAAAGTACTGCTGAGCACTTGGGAAAAACCGCATATCCAGAACCCAGTCAAGGATAACATCAATGAATCAGGCTGAGACATTTCATCAAACACAGACAAAGATACCAACATGTTTCTTCAGACTTCTTCTCCCTTGTGACCATGTTAATAGTGATCAAATAATAATAAATTTATTAGGTTGCATTCCTCTAGATATAATTGTATATAATGTCTGAGACTGAATAAGGCCATGGTATTTAGCATACTTTTTATATAATTACATTATAAATTAATTTTCCAATGGATATCTAAGTAGTATGTCTCTATCATAGATTGTATAGCTCTAAATAAATTCCCAAACTATGTTCTTTAGAAATATGTGTTTGCCCTGGGAAAAAGAATTAGCAAAATGAAATATGTTGATAAGAATAAAGCCTTCCAACATTAGATTTCTGCTTACATATAGTACTACAATGGCATTATTTAGAGTAACAAGAGATGTTTCAATTACCATCTGACAATAGAAATTCTGTGGTGATTAGTGATTCTTTTTATTTCTTTGCTCACATTACATTTAGAAAAGACTTTAAATGCTATTATTAAAATGCAGTTATTAAAATGCTGTAAAAGGTAATATTCATATTAATATAATTCCCAGACATATCTTATCTCACATTATCAATATCATCTGCCATCAACACTAATTGAACTTGACATTTAAACTTTTTTCTTTGAATACATTTCTTAATGTCACTAATTTCACTTTTCTTTTGAACTCTTAAGTATATTTAATCTCATTCTAGTATAGTCACTTCCATATTTTTTTGCTGATTTGTCTATTGTCTTCATGCTCATCCCCAGCACTCTATTTAGTTCACCAGTTTATACCAAGGGTTAAAATGCCAAGAACAGAATTGATGCTGGGCAAGTATTTGATGAATAAATAAATGAAGTTAGAATGGTCTGGAAGGTGATGATTTATTGCCAACTCCTAGGTTAGTGATCTCAGAAATTAAGCCCTAAGAAATTTAATTAAATTTTTGATGCTCTGAGTGGTACTTTGATAAGAGCCTCTGACCATCAAAATGAATAACCATAACTGATGCAATAACTGTTTTTCCAGTATCCAATATCTTCTCTATTTAATGTAGCCTTCCTTTGCCACTAGAGTCAATCCCCTACATTAAAATTTTGAACTTGCCATTTCATTTCTTAAAATCCTGTCTGTAAAGCTAATTATTTATTAGTTATTTATGCATTCATTTTAGTTGAGTTATCTTTCTTTCATTCTTGCATACTTATTAGAAAAAATTAAAAAATATATATTAGGAAAATAACAAAAAAATTTTAGAATGTTATGGATGACAGATTGCCACACTAAACCAGCTTAGTGTCATGGAGGTAGAACTTTAGGAAAGAAGTCATGAAATGAAATGAATATGTTTAGACAAGATCATATGAGGTTGACTCTCCTGGCAGATTGACCCACTGATAGAACTGTGACTCCCTAATGAGTAGGAGATTAGAGGCATTTTTCACAAAAGACCATCACTTTGGAGACTTTTTTTTTCAAATCCTTGATGAAAAGTACTTCAGACTTCTGGCAGTCAGCATAGAGCAGTGGTATTTTACAATGGGTGAATAAATGAATCAAAGGCTCAAATGCTGACCCTAGTTAAGAAAATCCAAGCAGAGGATGAAGGGCTCATCAGAAAGGAATCAAAAGACAGTTCTAAAAATAGAGATCTAAAGAACAAAGAAGAAAAGAAAATTCAGTTATTTTGATAGTTAACTTACTAATGGAATGACCTTGAATATATGGCATTATCTGACACTTATGCTTCTCAGTGCAACAGAGTAGAATCCAGGCGCCTAGAATATGCTCCTGCTGGTCATTCAAGGAGGGATGAGATCATGAATATAAAATTCCCTTGGAAATACTGGTCATTTTTATCTTTCTAATGACTTTATCTAAACCTCATTCACTCTTAATTGGACTACTTAAAATATACAGTTTAATAGCTTTTAGTATATTCAGAGTTATACAACCATCACTGTTATTAATTAACAAGATTTTCATCATCCAAAACATTACTCCATTACTTCTGTCATTCCCTTTCTCCCACATACAGCCATATTGCCACAAGTCTGGGTAATCACTGATATTCTTTCTGTTTCCAGAATATCAGCAATGACATGGCTTTATATAAATTTTACTGTGCAGTTGATTCTTTTTTTCATGTCACACGAAAAGACAAAATATTGTTTTAGCATGTTAGTTTTTACTTCTTTATCAAATTAATTATCTAATAGTACACTATACACCTTCTTTAGCCATTTATGAGTTGATGAATATTGGGTACGAGGGCTTATTCTCTTGGACACATAGCTAGAAATGCAATTGTTGTGTTATAGAATATGTTCTAATTGACATTTTGAGGAACTAAACATTTATTGTCCAGTTGAATGTATGATTTTAGTTTAATATTCAGGCTTCTTGAAAGAGACCAAGGAAATAGGTGTTCTTTGTAGAGGATGAAGATGACAAGTGAAAAAATGAGATAGTCCAAAATTAGGGCCAGATCCTGCAGGTCATCGAGATGATTTTAGTTTTATTCTCAGAAAGGTGAGAAGACATGAAAAGAGTTAGAGCAGGAAAAAAGACATTATCTAATTCATTTTTTAACAGTGTTCTTCTGGGAACTCTATGATGAGATTGAAGCTGGGAAAGGATTAAGTATAAGACTTGTCACAGGCTGTTGAAATCATCTACACAAAGGATGCTGATGACTTGGACCACAGTAAATGGCAAGAAATAATCAAATCTAAATATATTTGAAAGGCAGTACTTGATTTCTCCAAATGAAGTTCAGAATCACTTCTATACAATGTTATAGATGTGATAGATATTTGTATTGATATTATATTACCGATAGTTTATTTATTTGAAAGAAGTTCATTCAATGTCTAGATTAACTTAGGCAACATTTGTTACAACATGTTTTCCACCGTGAACAGTTTTGCCCTTCTGTGGTAAAGGTTTGCAGTTAACCTCCTAAAGACCCTGTAATTTTCTTTTAAAGATAACTTTTAGGAGAGACATATGTGCACTGTATTAATATTTTACTAGTAAAATTCTCATTAGTTCTAATATTTTTCTAAGTTTTCAGATTGTCTTTATGTCTTACAATATTTTTTACACTTTTAAATATTTAGTCTTTTTATCTCTCTACTTAATGAATTTTTAATCATATCATAGGCCGTGAAAAAATATTCTAATGGCACACAACAGTTGATCTACCAACATTGGAAAGAGCATGAGGCTAATATGCATCAAGGCTAGGAATATAGGTTGGGGATGGGATGAGAAAGGTGGAACAGAATGAAGTAGTTATGAAGATGGTTGATATGAGGTTTAACTATCTTATGAAGATATTTAAAGCAACATTGGGTTTACTTTGGGTAGACTATAAGGCAATTTTGAAGTTACCAGGATGATCATCTCATTCCATGAAGAGCATTAGATTCAAAGTGGGGAATGGATAATCAAACCTTCCAAGGCTGCAAAATGAGTGCCGAGCATGTGCTAGATGATTCATCTCTTTTCACTGTGCTACATTTCAAAGGGACCAAAATTTCAGAGGAAAATATCAAGAAACTTCAAAAGATCTGTGGTACCATTGTTTACTTTGGGTGGAATAAAGTACAGTATCTTATGTTCCATATATACACACCAGTTGTTGTATGAGAACGAGAAAGAGAACTGAGTCACCAGTACTCCTTTTTATACTTAGGTTGACTTAAAGATACAATGCATTCTTAAAAACACAAATTGAATCTCTAGGTAATGTTATCATTTTGGGAACATCAGAGTTTATTTTTACAGACTTAGATGGTACAGACAACTACACATCTAAATGAGGTGGGGTAGCCTTTTGGACAGTGATATTAAATGTGTTTTGTCACTTACTGAACTACATTAAGTAATACATGGCTTTATTTGTTCTTGGAGAAATTCACTTATTTCCCTTGAATTTAGCTATCAGCTATTACTAATATTTAACAATATAGAGCACATTTAGATTAGAGCTTGTATTCACTTTACAAACTCCAAAATAATAAACAAATCACTATGTATATAATAAAAACAGAGCAGTACTTATACTTTTTAGAAAGCCCTGCAGTAGTGATAAGTAGACAAGAGAGGCTGGCTTTGTTCTAGGTCAAATCAAGGCTAAAAAAAAATGGCCAACGAAAGCTATGTCCAGGGTGCAGTTGTGAAAGTATTCAGTTTAGGGGCAGGATGGCTACGTTAAAGGTCATGCTAAAGACATGCATTTCAAGAGCATTGACAACTCTTAAAGTTTGGAGAGTATAAGAGTTTTAAGGACAACTTATAATACTGATAAGTCCTTTATTTGTTTTTTTGTCTGTTTGTTTGTTTGTTTTTGGATCACACCCGGCAGTGCTCAGGGGTTACTCCTGGCTCTATGCTCAGAATTCTCTCCTGGCAGACTTGGGGGACCATATGGGATGCTGGGATTCAAACCACAGTCCTTCTGCATGCGAGGCAAATGCCTTACCTCCATGCTATCTCTCTCGCACCTGATAATTCCTTTTTTAAGAAATTAGTTGTGGGGGCCGGGCGGTGGCACTGGAGGTAAGGTGCCTGCGCTAACCTAGGACGGACCACAGTTCGATCCCCCGGTTCCCCATATGGTCCCCCGTGCCTGCCAGGAGCGACTTCTGAGCGTAATACCCAGGAGTAACCCCTGAGTATCACCGGGTGTGGCCCAAAAACCAAAAATAAATAAATAAATAAATAAATAAACAAATAAAATAAAAAAGAAATTAGTTGTGACTCAAATATCTTTAAGTCAACCTAACTAAAGATGTGAAGAAACTATAGAGGGATAACTACAAAAGCCTGCTTCAAGAAATAAAAGAGGATACACAAATATGGAGACACATACTCTGCTCATGGATTGGGAGAATTAATATCTTTAAAATAACAATGCTCCCCAAAGCATTTTACAGATTTAATGCATTCCCTCTAAGGATACCCATGCCATTCTTTAAAGAAGTGGATCAAACACTCCTGAAATTCATCTGGAACAATAAATACCTGCAAATAGCGAGAGATACACTTGGAAAAAGGAATATATGAAGCATCATTTTCCCCAACTTTAAACTGTATTACAAAGTTGTAGTCATTAAAGCAGCATGGTATTGGAATAAAGACAGACCCTCAGAATAGTGGAATAGACTAGAGTATTCAGAGAATGTTCCCCAGGCATACAATCAATTAATCTTTGATAAAGAGACATAAATGCAAAATGGAGGAAGGAAAGCCTTGCTTTTCTTGGACTACAGAAGGACAAGTGGTGTTGGATCAGGTCTCCATCTAACACAGATCTCCATCTAACACACTGCACGAAGTTAAAATGCAAATTGATAAAAGACTTTGATATCAGACCTCAAATCATAAGATATATCGAACAACCCATTGGTAAAAGACTCCAAGACATTGAGACTAAAGGCATATTCAAGGAGGAAACAGCTCTCTCCAAACAAGTGGAAGCAAAGATAACAGATAGGACTACATTAAGGTGCATCTCAAAGGAAATAATGCCTACGATACAAATCCACCCACAGAATGGAAGAAGTTTTTCCCATTTCACCCAATACTCATCAGATAAGGGACTAATATAGAAAATATACAAGGTACTGACAGAACTTTACAAGGAAAAAAAAATCTAACCCCATCAAAAAATGTGGAGAGCGGACTGAAGTGGTGGCGCTATAAGTAAGGCATATGCCTTGCAAGCACTAGCCTAGGATGGACTGCAGTTTGATTTCCCGACGGTCCATATGATCCCCCCGATCCAGGAGCATTTTCTGAGAGCATATCCAGAAGTAACACCTGAGCATTAACAGATGTGGACTAAAACAAACAAACAAAAAATGTGGAGAATAAATGAATAGACAAGTTCTCAAAGAAGAAATAAAAATGGCCAAAAGGCACATGAAAAAATGTTCCACATCACTAATCATCAAGGAGATGCAAATCAAAACAACAATGGGGTACCATTTCATGCCAAAGAGACTGGCACACATCACAAAGAACAAGAACAATCAATTTTGGAGGAAATGAGGGGAGAAAGAAACTCATTCACTGCTGGTGAAAATGCCATCTAGTCCAGCTCTTATAGAAAACAATATAGAGACTCCTCAAAATACTGGAAATTGAGCTCCCATATGATCCAGCTATACCACACCTAGGAATATATCCTAGGAACACAAAAACACAAAATTCCCTTCCTCACACCTATATTCATTCCTTCAACATATTACTAGCTAAAGAAACTATGGTACATACATATAAACAATGGAATATTATGCAGCAGTCAGGAGAGATAAAGTCATGAAATTTTTCTATATATGGATGGACATGGAAGCTATTATGCCTTGTGAAATAAGTCAGAGGGAGATATATAGACACAGAATAGTCTCACTCAGCTATGGGTTTTAGGAAAAGTAAAAGACATTATTGCAATAATTCCCAGATAATAGAGATGAGGGCTGGAAGGACCAGCTCATGATATGAAGCTCACCACCAAGAGTGGTGAGTGCAGTTAGAGAAATAACTACACCGAGAACTATCATAACAATGTCAATGAGTGAGGAAAATAGAAAGTATGTCTCAAATACAGGCAGGGGGAAGTGTGATGGGGACATTGGTGATGAGAATGTCGCACTGGTGATGGAGGGTGTTCTTTTTATAACTGAAACCCAACTACAGTCATGTTTGTAAGCATGGTGTTTAAATAAAGATATTTAAAAATTAATTGTGTTTTAGTAGAAAATAAAATAAGGCCACTGAGTTGACACAGAATGAGTGAATAGATTATGAGAAACAAAATTTAACCATGGGGCTAGGGTACAAAAAAAAAAAGAGGCCAGTATTGGTTTTATGATTCAAATACCATGGCAAGAGTTTATCTATGATGACTTGGCTGGCAGTCTGGTCAATGGTTCAATTCTCCCTACAGGTTAAACTAGGAGTTGTAAATTAGGCTGACTCATGCCTATATGGAATGTTCATGAACTGACTTGGTATCTGTTATCTCCTCCAGGTGTGACACAATATTCATCTTGCCTAGCATCCAATAGAATATCCACACTAGAACTTGTCTAGGCACAACTCATCAGATTCACATCAAGTGTTGCTAAAATTAGAAGGATTCCCTATGAACATGTATGCCTGTTTGCTTTGAGAGCTCGGTGGATTCCTTTGCATGTGATCTTCACAGGATCTTAGCATGTGAAGCAAAAAAATCACAGATGTATCATCTGAGACCTCACTAATGACCCAAGTCAAAATTATACAAATTCTATAAAAGCATACCAATCCGTACATAAATATTGAAAATCTG
>PVKC010035842.1:0-13354 GCA_004027635.1 Crocidura indochinensis
TGCCCTTTATGTTGAGGGAACTTCTGCCAAGAATCAAACCCATAGTATCTGGGGGTGGAGGGCCCAGAATGTCAGTTTATAACATGTAAGGGCATCCACCAGGGTACATTGTAATGTCCTCTGGGCATAATATGTCTAATTCGGCACTCCCTGATGTGAAGTGAATTAATTCCCTTATAGTGATGAATTTTCTTGGGCTAGGCTTGGAAGGATTATTGTCTGTGAACTTTGTCCCTGATTTGGAAGGGCCTGGGTGGAGGCCCTGTGGGTGTTTCCCTGCATCTTGTACGCGTGCCCTTGAGGAGCTGAATTTATAAGGATATGGCAATTTCTTTTGATATGCCCCTGCTTTCCGCAATGGTAGCAGGCGATGTGCCTCCTGGGAATTGTGTTTGAAACCACTACTTAGGTTATTATCATGGAGGTATCCGGATCTGCAATCGTTCGCCCTTTTTTGCATTTTGGGCAAAGACCTGGTTTATGAAACGTGCCCTGTCATTGAGGGGAGTAAGGCATCATTCTCTTGGTAACTGGGAATGGTTGTACCGAATCTAAGTGGGATTGGGGTTGGGGTTCCCCATTAGACATTCCGACAGGCATAAAGGATCATTCATATCTGCCTTTTCATTTAATGTATTCAATGCTAAACTACAGGCCAAATTTGCATTATGATAAGCCAAAGATTTTACTAGAAAGTTTTTCATCTCCTCATCTTCAACATGTAACTTCAGAGTATCTTTAATTTTACCTACAAACTCCGCATATGACTCATATGGGCCTTGGGTAATTTTTAAAAAGTTTCCTCTACCAATGCTGTTAGAATAATTTTTTTCCCATGATGACAATGCAAAATCCCTAATTAAATGTAAGATTTATTTAGGTAAAGCTGCTTGTGTCTGAATATTTGAAAATTGATTTTCTGCCATCAATAATTCATACGTTAGAGTAACACCTGCCATTGTTTTTTTGTACCATCCAGGCTATATAATTTGACTTTTATGCCTTTTGAATAGTACATTTCCCATTCAGTTCACTGTTTAGATGACAGGCATATTTCTGCGATTCTTTTAAAATAATACAAAGTCCAAGATGAGTTATGACTTCAAAGTCTTAGTAACTCTACACTGTATGGTGATTTTGGGCCATACTCTTTACATGCTTCTTTGAACCGATCTAACTCTTCCATTTGATAGGATACATAGTTAGAAACATTTACCCCATATAAAGGGGATGAGCCCGGATTAGCAAAATTACTCTGAGTTTAGCTCTGAGGCCATGCATGTGGTTCATGCTTCCACCATTGGGTGATACCTGATTCTGGGGCATAAAAGCAAGCATCTGTGGAAGGCGGGAGGCTTTTTCTTCCTGGACTATTCCTAGGCCTTTTGGCTTCGGCCTCTTCACGGAATAAAGAACTGTTTTCTTCGGAAGCTTGACTGCCTGTTGACTTTCTTCCCGCTGCCTTCACCTCAGAACTACCCGTAGAGCAGGTTGGCAGATGCGTGCTCCGAGCTGGAGGGGAAAGACCTCTTCCTCCATCCCTCCATAAGTCAAGTTTTTCAGGGGCTGACTGGCAACAAATATGTTCTGGACTTATATTACCTATTTTTTTTATTTCTGTAGTTTTTTAGTTGTTAAGCCATACTTGGTGATCTGTGAGTTTTCTCCTGGCTCTATGCTGAAGGATAAGCCTGGAGGATAAGGATGCTGGGAATTGAACTTAAGTTGGTCTAGTGCAAGGAAATGACTATGGTGCTTAAATATATTAATAATAGTAAAAAAAACACCAAACAACACCACTCTCTGTACTATTACTCCAATCACCAATATTGTATAATTACATTCTCAGTCACAACAAGTCCTACCATTTCTATGAGAGACCCTGTAAGCCACTACTGAGGAATGGTGGAAAATGAAACCTAACAGCAACTATAAACCAATCCCCAAAATAGTGCAAATTGTTTATTAGTACTCAACAGCAAAAGCAAAAACAAGAGCTTCAGGAAAACAGAAGAGAAACGGGATATTTTGTGTTTGGCAATGACTTTTTATTAATTTATTTGATTAATAAAATTTAATTATGGCATGATAATGGACAAAGTCACCTATAATAGAGTTCGTTTAAAGCATACAATGTTCTAACTCTAATATCACTACCAGTGTGAATTTACCTTCACCAATCTCCCCAGATTCACAATCACCTCCAGCTCAAGATCAATTTCTTTTTGAAATAAAATATAGTTTTGCTTAAAAGTGATTAGAAACAGAAGGAGAGAAAGAGAGAGCTAGAGCTACAGGTAGCTAGGTAGATAGAATTACAAACAGAACGAATTGACTTGTATAGGTTTCTCCCAATTTTCCTGTTCTTTCAACCTAGGGTAGGTGATAGGGCAGGGGTTGGGATTAGTCATTGACACTACTTGCCTGGCCTTTATTTCTCAAGTCTGATTTATTGAAAGATAATTTTTTTTTACCACACTTAGTGATGTTTAGAACTCATTCCTTGTTCTCTGCTAACAACTGATGGGGATCAGAAAACCATCCTGACTGGTGACTGTACCCAGGTTGGCCATGAGTCAGGCAAACCCCTGCTCACTCTCCTGTCCCTCCAGTCCCCAAAGGCACATTCTGAGTTTGATTATAGTAGTTTGGGTTCCATGTCTACAGTATTTTTGGCTCTGTGGCTTAAATACATAAATTTCCCTGATGTCTGCACCACCAAAGTGCCTGAGGCCCTTATTTCCTGGGGTCCTCCTTATTACACCCCAATGTAGGGGTGTTTGAGTTCCTTATGACAGCCATATGTGAGGGTCCTTAATTCTTTCTGGTCTCCATGTAGTCTTCTTGGGTCTTTCTTTTAAGGGTTGACACAGTTTCATTTGTTAGTAACATTGAAAATTATTGCATGATTTTGTTTTAATATAAAATATAATGTCTAATGTCCACGTGTCTGGGTGAGGCCTTTCTCATCATGGCACAGCCTGGCACCTTTGCACCTTTGGTGCAATGGCCTGAAGACCCAGGGTAGTAGCAGTTGAGAAATAATTTACGAGCATTCAGCTAAAGTTTTATTGGAGTCATCCAGCTTTATTCCAAGGCCTTATTCACCGTGTGCTTTTCCTGACATGGCTTCTGTGCTAAGCTTATTCCAAGCAGCTTTGTTTCTGCTGCTTCTCCTCGGGCTCTCTCCTTCTTTCTCTCTTCCCTTTCCCCCAGTCAGACCCTTCTCTTTATCCTCTAGATCCTCACCCACCAGGCTGGGGAGTGGCCCTGTAATCCCGGTGTGATTAACATTTCAACAGAAATCTTAGGGCACTGGTGGGAGGAATACTTTCCACATGATATTTGGTGGTTTGAAATAATATTAATATTGTTTTGTCATGCACATAATGCCAATCCCACACCCATCACCAGTGTACCCACTTCAAGGACCTACTTCTCAATCCCCTTCTCCTTCACACTCAAATGTGTGGATAAGTTCAAAATAATATTTCTGACATTGCACCCATGAGGCATTCTGTCAATACAGAGATTAAATACTGCCCAGAGAACTGGAAGTCATTTGGTTCGAACTGTACTTTATTTCTACTGAAGCAACAACTTGAGATAAGAGTAAGAAGATCTATGAAGGGATGTAGTCTCGCTTACTGGTGATCTATAGGAGGAGCAGGTACTTTCTAAGTTATGTTGGTGTCACAGTCCTATTGGTCTTTGTCCTCCCCTGTTCTGGCCTTGAAGAAGGTTTATATAGTTGAGGATATTGATGCTGATATAGTAAAGTTATGTGAATTAAGATATAAGTATTTTAATTCCACAACATCGTGAGCTATGCCTAAATTGTCCCCTTCCTATTGAAGAATTTTTTAATATAATCTTATGTGGTGGATAAATTGGAAGGACAAAAACCATTATTATTTGGGAATAATAAGCAGATTTTCAAAATTGAAAAACCAGTCAAATAGTAAAATATTATTTGGGATTTCAACATGTAACTGTTGGCAAATTATGAGCCACTTAGTAGAGGAGGTATATTAAATCAAATAGGGTTGAAAATCTATTATAAGAAATCATATGCGACATTCAGCAATGAATGCCGATGGATTGTTAGGAAATGGGAATGCATGGGGCTGGAGAGATAGCACAGTGGTAGGGCATTTGCTCTGTATGAGGCCAACCCAGGAAGGATGGTGGTTTAATTCCTGATGGTTCCATTCCCAGTGGTTTATTTCCCAGAATCCCATATGGTTCCCTGAGATTATCAGGAGCAATTTCTGAACGAAGAACCAGGAGAAATTCCTGAACAACGCCATTGTGACCTTCTCCCCCCCCAAAAAAAGTGAAGCCATAAAATTTGGTTGTAGATGGATAGATATCGAAACTATTATGTTGAAGGAAATGATATAGAGGGAAAAGAAGTGAAATTGAATGATGACACTTATTTTTGGAATATATAAAATAAAAGAGAGTAGTGTGGTAAGAATACCTAAAGACAATAGATCGAAGGCCAGGAGGACAGGGCCAAGGTATGGAGCTTGCCACAAAGAGTGGGTGTGAATGTAGTTAGGGCAGAGAAGGGACTACTATGACATGATAGTTGGAAAAGATTTCTCTGGACAAGAACTGGGTGCCAAAAGAAGATAATGTGGTATGCATGGTACCCCCTAATTAACAATGTTGCAACCCACACTTTCTACAAGGAAAAAAGGAAAACAGAGAGAGATGAAAAACGCCTGTTATAGAGCATGTATGGGGCGGTAGTGGGAACAGGAGGAAAACTGGGACATTAGTGGCATGAAATGTGCATTGATGAAGGGATGGATGTTTGACATGTTATGACTGAAACTCAATTATGAACAACTTTGTAACAGTATCTCACTGTGATTCAACTAAAAATAAATAAAAATGAAAATAAGAAAAGAAAAGGAAATGATTGTAAAGTGGAAGGTGACCAAGGACTGAAGCACGTGTTTAGCTTGCAGGAGTACCCAGGTCTCATCTTGCACTGAATGATTAACTAAGAACCCCCTGGATTGACCCCTTAGCAACAATGTGCAGGTCTCTAAAGAAAAAAAATGGATGTAATACATTTGTGAAATGATGAAAGGAAAATAATTCAATTTGCATAAATTTCTTCTGCTTAACTCTGCAACCTCCTTCCTCTAATAATGAGAAGCAGGGAAGTGAATATGATTATCTCAAACTGGAATCATCTGTCCATTCTCTGCTGGTGACTGGTAGAATTTGCTTCCATGTATGCTGATTAGTGCTATGTTTTCAGTGTTGGTGTCTCCTTTTAATTCATATGATGAATCCTGGTTTCCAAAGGTGAAGGTACTAGGAAGTGGGCTTTGGGAATAGACTAATGTGAGAATGTCAGAGCTATCATGCATGGAATAGTGAAATTAGAAAGAGATCCCACACAACCACCTCATCCTTTGAATGGTGTGAGGACAAATCAAGGCTCTAAGAACTAGACATGAAGGTTACACATATGCTGTACATTACTGGTACTTCCTACCTCCAGGCCTGTCAGAAATACTTTCCTGTTATATATGAGCTATTTGCCATATTAGCTCACATGGTCTAAGTTAGACACTGTGCTTATAAGCTGTGTCCTTGACTCTGTGGTGCTCAGTGAGAGAGCTTTGTTCTTGTTCAACCACATTCAATTCAAATACTCTAAATGCTGTCATTTCTTTGTTTATTCCCTCAGGATTTCATCACCAAGATTCTGAATGAAAAAACTTATTATATAGGTTTGTCAAGATCACAGGACAAGAATCACTGGCAATGGGTGGATAAGACACCATACAACACAAGTATCTCGTGAGTAGAGAGCTAAAGGAATGGTGGGTTCTGACTCATACAGGATTATAGGACATTTCAACTTCCAGTGATTTTAAGAGGTCTCTGTGCTTTTCACTTTGTGCACAAAGGAATATTTTGTTATCATTTAACCTTCCAAAGAAATCTATGAACCACATTTTATTTTTATCACTGTAGAACTGAGGATTAGATACTTTAGGGACTGTTGCATCATGACATCCAAATAATGGCTTTTCAATACCAAAGCATTGCATTTATATATTTAAATAAAAAGTTTTATGTGATATTATAACTAATTATTTAAGTTTAATATCAGTTTATACTAAATCAGCTAAACTCTTATAGTCCTATGCTTCAATTTTTGTAGCTCCTTTGAAACTTTAAGTATTATGGGTGCATTACCCTTTTGGATCCAATCTTTACTGTCTGAGATATATAGGACTTTTTTTTTTTTTTTTTTTTTTTTTGGTTTTTGGGTCACACCCGGCAGTGCTCAGGGGTTACTCCTGGCTCCATGCTCAGAAATTGCTCCTGGCAGGCACTGGGGACCATATGGGGCTCTGGGATTCGAACTGATGACCTTTTGCATGAAAGACAAACACCTTACCTCCATGCTATCTCCTGGGCCCCGATATATATAGGACTTTCAATCTAGTGTTTCCCATAGGACAGTGATGCAGTATTGGGGGACACAACTATTTCAAGAGTTTTCTGAGTGATTTTTATTTTGTTAGTGTTTTATATTTTTTGTGCCACTAAAGATGGTGCTCAGGGCTTACTCCTGGTTCTGCACTCAGGGCTTATTCCTGGCAGGACTTGGGGATCAGATTTGACTTTGCTATGTGCAAGGCAAGAGTCTAACATGCTGGCTATCTCTCTGAATCCTCAGCCTTTTCTTTTGTTGTTGTAAATGGAAAGTGGCCAAAGAATTTTGGAGACTTCTGGTTTTGTCTCTCATTTTCAGGTGTGAACTCATGGATAAGAGATTAGATTAGAATTTTTGTTGTTGTTCTTTTATGGTCACACCTGGCAGTGCTTAGGGGTTACTCCTGGCTCTATGCTCAGATATCGCTCCTAGCAGACTTGGAGAACCATATGGGATGCCAGGATTTGAACCACTGACCTTCTGTATGCAAGGTAAATGCTTTACCTTCATGCTGTCTCTCCGGCCTCAGATTTAGAATTTCAATGTAGTTCTTTCAAACCTAAAAGCACCATATACAAAAAATTTCACAGCTCTAAGTCCTTAATAAATTTTCCTTAATAAATATCAGGTTCATATTACTAGAAATTGTATATTAAGAAAGATGACATATAGCAAAATCAGTATCAAATTAAGTTAAGCATATAGAGAAGAGATAGATTCATGAGGCAGTTAGGCCATAAAAACAGAATCAAACATTTAAATTAAAAACTATAAAGGGGCTGGAGAGATAGTACAGTGGTAGAGCATTTGCCATGCATGTGGTTGTCCAGGATAGACCTGGGTTTGATCCCCGGGAACTCAAATTGTTCTCCGAGCCAGGATTAATTTCTGAGTGAATAGCCAGGAGTAACCCCTGAGTTTCACTGGGTGGTGTCCAAAAAATCTACCTCTCTCCACAAAAATATCATCCTTTATTATTTTTTGGTTTTGGGGCCGCATCTGAAGGCATTAAAGGATTACTCTTGACTGAGGTCAGGAATTACTCCTAGTGGTGTGAATGCTAGGGATTGAAGCCCATATTGACCCTATGCAAGACCTGAACCTTACCTGTTGTATTGTTGCTCTGACCCAGAACTCCAAACATTTTTAATATTAAGAATTTGTTTGTGAACCTCACCACAAAGAGTGATGAATTTAGTTAGAGAAATAACAACATTGTCAACGACCCTAATAATGAGAATGTATGAGGGAAATAGAAAGCCTGTGTAGAGTACAGGCGGGAGGTGGGTGGGGAGGAGGGTGATTTGGGACATTGGTGATGGGAATGCTGCACTGGTGATGGATGGTATTCTTTACATGACTGAAACCAAAACACAATTATGTATGTAATCAAGGTGTTTAAATAAAATATAAAAAAATAAAAAAAGAATTCATTTGTGGGACCAGAGTGATGGCACAGCAACAGGTTGTTTTCCTTGCATGCAGTTGATTGGGACAGGCACGAGTTCGATCCCCAGAATCCCATATGTTACCCTGAGCCTGTCAGGAGTGATTTCTGAGCACAAAGCCAGTAGTAACCCCTGAGTGCTGCCAAGAGTGACCCAAAAATCGAAACCTGAAAACCAACCAACCAACCCCTCCAAATTAATTTGTGCTAGTTCATCAATTGGTATTGTCCAATGTCTTCGTTCAAATTCAGCATTATAGGAGGTGGAGTTAAGATGGGCAACATGCTGGACAGGATACCTCTTTTACTGCAGGAAATAATTAAACTCACACGCAAACATGCAGAATGCAATCTCTCTTTTTCACTCTCTATTTCTATCTCCCACTTTACCCACGTATGACACATCCTAGGTGATGTCAGCACAGTTTTCAAGGGAAACAGCAGTGACAGATCTGTTGGAGCGGGGAGAGATGGTTTTTGTGTCTCTAACCCAGTGCTTCTCAAATAAAGGAGAAAAGGAGGCTCTGTAAAGGGGGGGGTGTGTGTGTTTGACCTCAGCAAACACTGTCCTAACAAGCTAATCCTTGTGTTTATGTCTCTGCATGTTACTGGACCTGAAAGTTGCTGTATCTTGCTTCAAACCCCAAACCCCCGCTTCGAAAAGCTATGCATTGCAAAACATGCTCATTGGAGCCATTAATGCAGACATCACCTCTGATGAAAAAATCGGCTCAAATTATTTTATATATTTTTGTTTTGCAGGTTAAAGGTATTTTAAAATAAAGATACTATTTACAGTCTGTGCAGGGTGGGGGGTACGCGAAAAATGTTTTCTGTTTCCTAGGGGTGCACACAGAAAATAATTGACAAGCACTGCTCTAATCTAAAACACAAAGACACCAAGACAGTTCCACAACAGCCCTTCCCTCAACACCTCTTTTCCAAGCACAGTTTGAGCAGCATGTTCATTCTGTTCTCTTTCAGGTCCTGGCTCCCAGGTGAACCCAATAATGTAAACGAATCATGTGTTACATTACATTTTAATCCTCATAAATGGGGCTGAAATGATGTCTTTTGTGATTGGCTGCATAAATCAATTTGCCAGATGATGAAGTATTCCTCGAGAAAGGAATATTCTTCATGAACCTTGGTTGAACTGGTGTACACTATCATAGGGAGCTAATTCCTATCTTTTCTTAGAATAGAATGATTTTTACTGTATATTAATATAACTGTATCTTTAACTGTACAGTTGATTGATTTAACTGTACAATAATTTATGAGTCATGTATAAAAACTTGCCTTGGAATTTTCAGGTGGCTGTGATCCAGTCTACTGGTGATGGAATCTAGTATGACATCATCTGACTCATTCATAGAGTCAACATTTGTTCATCTATGTTCTGAGCATAGAGTTGATATTGTTGAGTATCTTTGAAGAAAAATGTGAAGGGATCCTCTGCTCCTGTATTTTTTATTTGTTTGAATGATAAGTATTGGCTATAAATGTACTTATTTGATGCGGTTCTTTGGTCTTTCTGAAATTTCCATTTATGTTTCAACTGGCAGCTAAATCTTAACATCCAATTATTTTCATTGTTCTTAGATATATTGCTATATTGAATGGAGTTCATATGTATTTGTGTTTTGTTTTGTTTTGGGATCACACCCAGTGGTGCTCAGGGGTTATTTCTGGCTATGCACTCAAGAATCCTCCTTGCTTGGGGGACCATATGAAAACTGGGGATCGAACCAAGGTCTGTCCTGGGTCAGCCACGTGCAAGAGAAATGCTGTATCACTGCATTATTATTCTGGCCCCCCATATGTATTATTTAATGGGAAAGTAATATAGCTGACTGGAAGGAAAGGTCCAATGTGACAGCACTTGGTGCATTGAGCTTCTTAATTAACCTTTTTTGGTAGCTCTTGGGTTGTCACTGAACACCAGCATCGAGGCATCGAGACCTAAGCTAGCGATTTAGGTAAGGAAAATTTGCATTTGGGCTGGATAAAGGTCAAAACACTTATTTGCAGGCTGTAGACCCTGATTTGAATCTTGTTACCACATTTGGTTTCCTAAGCAGTGACAGGAGAGATCCCTGAGTAGGGTCAGGTGTGGCCCAACCAAATTATAATGTAATTAAATTAGTATAGAAAAATTTCCATAGGTTATACCCATCACATATTGTGACATTTTGGGGGTTTGATTTCTATAATTTCTTTATTTTGATTATCACTTTAAATGGCATCTTGCATTTACTTTGTAGTTTCCTTTCTTTTCTTTTCTTTTTTTTAAGTTAAAATTTGCTTTATTTTGATAATCACAGCAAATAAATAAAATATAAAAATAAAGCAGGGCATTTTAGCTAAAAAATTTAGAGCAAAAAAGATTTAGAGGTTCATCTTTGCACCAGTATAATTCAACATTCTAATTCTTTTTTTTAATGTGAGAATTGCACCAGGATTTCTTCTTTTTTTTACATGTAATTTTTTTAATATTTTATTTTAACACCTTGATTGCATACATAATTGTGGTTGGGTTTCAGTCATGTAAAGAACACCACCCATCACCAGTGCAATGTTCCCATAACCATTGTCCCAATTCTCCCTCCTCCCACCCACCCCCCACCTGTACTCTGGACAGGCTCTCCATTTCGCTCATATATTCTCATTATTAGGACAGTTCTAAATGTAGTTATTTCTCTAGTTAAACTCATCACTCTTTGTTGTGATCTTCATGAGGTGAGCTGGAACTTCCAGCTCTTTTCTCTTTTGTGTCTGAAAATTATTATTATAAGAATGTCTTTCAGTTTTCTTAAAACCCATAGATGAGTGATACCATTCTGCGTTTTTCTCTCTGTCTCTGACTTATTTCACTCAGCATGATAGATTCCATGTACATCCATGTGTAGGAAAATTTCATGACTTCATCTCTTCTGACAGCTACATAATATTCCATTATGTATATGTACCACAGTTTTTCCTTTATTTTCTAATATAAGAAACATTACAACAAAATCTGTAGTTACTGTGTTACTGTGCTAGCTATGCTTCATCATGATATAAATAACTCAGCATAGTTGTCCAAATGTGATTTCCTAAGATCCTGCTTTCAATTTGATGCATTTGAATAACTGTACTTACTGGTCAGTTCCTGACTCTGTCTTCAAGTGAGCCATCGCTATACATTGCCATCTTATCTTAGGTAAGGTTTACCAACTGAGTTCCCAAAGAGACATTTATTTAATGTCTGGAGGTCCTGGAGCACTATTTTCAATTCTTTATTTGTAGTATTATTTTCACATTAGGTGATAGAAAGAAAAGTAAAAAAAAAAACTGGTATTCGGGGCTGGGCGGTGGTGCCGGAGGTAAGGTGCCTGCGCTAACCTAGGACGGACCGCGGTTCGATCCCCCGGTTCCCCATATGGTCCCCCGTGCCTGCCAGGAGCGACTTCTGAGCGAATAGCCAGGAGTAACCCCTGAGCGTCACTGGGTGTGGCCCAAACCCCCCCCAAAAAAAGTGGTATTCTAGTATTATTTCTACATTGACTGATAAAATGAAAAGTAAACATTTCAATGTAAGGGCAGCAGTGATAATACAGTGATAAAAGGCTAGGGCATTTGTCTTGTATGTTGCCCACCCAGTATCTAGGCCCTGCACACTGTGTCATCTCCTGACTCTGCCAGGAGTGATTCCTGAGCATTTCTGTGTGTGTCCCACTAACCCTCCCATAAGAAATAACTCCCCCGTTAAATCACCCAAACCAGTTATAATTTTTTTTGTCAAATAGGGATGTTTTTAATTGAAGTCAAATGGAGGATGGTGATACTAGTCAGCGCTGTCACTTTTCCATGACACATTTATTTAATGAGATTCATGCCTATTTGCAAAAGTATTTCTCTGTTGCATATGCACATCATATATAGGTATAAGATTTGTATACCATTTGTGCTAAAGAATCACATTGAAGTGATGAAGCAGCAGGCCAGAGAGATAGAGCGCTAGGCTTATGCCTTGCATGCAGCCAACTTGGGTTTGATCCCTGGCACCACTCACAATACCTCTATACCTCTCCCGGAATTATTCCAGAGTGCAGAACCAGGAGTAAGAGTAGACAGTCGATGTGGCAATAACAAAAAAGTAAGTCAGCAAGCATTTAGCTGATTCCCAATGAATAAATCATATCAAATAAAAGTTTTTGTTTTTAGAAAACACTAGGTTTTGGTGTGATTTATTATGTAATAATATATCATGAGGAGATTTTGTATCCCACAAATGCATGGGATCATTCTATGCCTAATCCTCTCCCTCTGGTTCATTTTCCTCAGCATAATACTCTCCATATCTATCCATGTTTAAGCATATTTGTGCCTTAATTTTCCTAACAACTTCATAGTATTTCATTGTATAAATGTACCATAGTTTCTTTTTTAAATATAATTTTTATTTTAATCATATTGACTTATATATTGTTTACAATCATTTTTTAGGTACAAATTAACATAAAATCAGGGGAACTCCCATCACCAAATTGTCCTCCCTCCACCTCTGTTCCCGTCCTACTTTCCATATCCTCTTCCCCAACCCCCGAGGTTGCTAAAGCAAGTGGTCCTTTTTGTGTCTAGCTTACTACTTAGTGGTTTTACACCTGTTTGGTCTTGGTTACCCCCTTTCCCCCCCAATTGGGAGGCAGGAATAGTTAGTTCAAGTTATGTTGTTTTGTTTGAAAAAGAGAAAATTAATAATCTGGATAGAGAGGGAAAAAATAGAAGAAAAAAAGATAAATAATAAAAAAAATAAAGAAAGGGATTAAATACTCTGGGAATGGGTGGAGTCTTTCTAGAGGCTTTCATCTTTGGTTTGAGAAACAAATAAGATATCCAGTGAGCATTTCAAAAAAAACAAACAAACAAACAAAAAGAAGTACCATATAAAGGCCATGGTTTTGAGATAGAAATGTGGCAGTACACATAAGAAAAGAAAAGAAGAAAATAAATAAGTAAATATAAATGGAGACATCCACTTCGATAGTCAAACCACAATAATGAGATCAATAAAAGATAGATAAGTAAATAATAATACTAATAATACTAATAATAATAATAAAGATTGTTTTGTGCTTGTTTTTTTTTCCCTCCTGCAGATGCACAGTAAATGTTGGGGTCATTCGAAAAGGAATTTCCTTTGCCTAAGAGATACAGGGTTTTGGGGCCCAGGAGATAGCATGGAGGTAAGGCGTTTGCCTTTCATGCAAAAGGTCATCGGTTCGAATCCCGGTGCCCCATATGGTCCCATGCCTGCCAGGACAATTTCTGAGCCAATTTCTGAGCATGGAGTCAGGAGTAACCCCTGAGCACTGCCGGGTGTGACCCAAAATCCATACACACACACACACACACACACACACACACACACACACACACACACACACACA
>PVKC010035843.1:0-13374 GCA_004027635.1 Crocidura indochinensis
CTAGACAGGCTCTCCATTTCCCTCATACATTCTCATTATTAGGACAGTTCAAAATGTAGTTATTTCTCTAACTAAACTCATCACTCTTTGTGGTGAGCTTCATGAGGTGAGCTGGAACTTCCAGCTCTTTTCTCTTTTGTGTCTGAAAGTTATTATTATTGCAAGAATGTCTTTCATTTTTCTTAAAACCCATAGATGAGTGAGACCATTCTGCGTTTTTCTCTCTCTCTCTGACCTCTGACTTATTTCACTCAGCATGATAGATTCCATGTACATCCATTTATTTGTTCTTATTTTGTGCCCCCCCCCGAGATTTTGCATTCCATTTCTTGGCTTATTTGCCCATTTGCCAAAGGCATTGTTTTAACTGAAGAAGTTCTGCACTTTAACAACTAATCGGCAAAGTCTCCTCACTCAGTTGTTCTTCAAGAGATTTCCTCATTCTTCTTGCTTGTCTGTTTTTTCATAGAAACCTTTATGTCAACATATCTAATTCCATAAACTGTCTGGTAGGAGTTTTACTGGAATTGCCCTTTATTTATACATTAATTACGGTGCTCTAGAGGTTGAATAATCTTAGCTGAGAAGAGAAGATAGCTTTCTTTTTTTTCAGATCCACGGTTGTATCTTTTAGAAGAGCTGTTAAGTTTTCTTCATATAGGTTTTATACTTACTGCTAAGTCAATTACTAAGTATTAAATCTTTGTTGCCATTACAAATGGGATTCACTATCTTCATGCCTTTGAACTGATTACTGTTTTTATGTATGCTGCTCTTTACTTTGTATGTAAATTTGTATAACCTGCTACTTTTTATCATTGATTCTTTAAGGATTTTCAGATAAATGTATCATCTGCAAATAGCTATAGTAATTTTATTTTTGTATCTCTGATTGATTTATTTTATGCATTACACTGTAATAGTAAAGTGCAATGTAAAGGTGTAGTAGAGACAGAGGGCATCTTATTTTTATTCTTAGTGGGATCACCTTTACATTATATGGACCAATAGGAATATATGAATATACATATGTATGCCATATTATGAAAAATGCTCATCAAATTTTATTTTCTTGAGTTATTTAAAAATATAATTGTGTGTGTGTGGGGGAGAGTGATAGCACAAATGGATAGGGTATTTGCCTCACACACAGATGACCCAGGTTTGGTTCCTGGCATCCCACAGGGTCTCTGAACCTTCCAGGAGTGATTTCTGAGCACCTGCCAGGAGTGATTTCTGAGCAAAAAGCCAGGAATAACCCTGAGCACCATTGGGTGTGGCCCCCAAACCAAATAAATATATATACATATATATATATATACACATATATGTATACATATATGTGTGTGTATACCCTGAACACCATGAGATGTGGTCTAGATGGTTTCTGAGCACCAGTGGGATAGCCCGGGTGGTCCCTGATACCATAGGGAAAATAGTACCACATCTGTAGGCCTGACCATTGAACCATCTGGACTGATAGGAGGCTGTCCTGCACCCCCCAAAAAAGAGTTAAAAATATCAGGAATGGATGATAATTTGTTTTAAATGCAGTCTGCATTCATGGATATGTGATTTTCTCTTTTGATTTCTTGTTGGATGGATTATTGTTGTGTGAATGATATCCTAATGCAGAACCTTATTTCTAAAATCCATTCCACTTAATCATAGCATTTTATTTTTCTTCAAAACTGCTAGATTCTGTTCACTTACACATTAGGTGATAGTTTTACACATACAAAAGTAAAATTGTTTTTCCATTTTTACCACTTTCTTGATAGTCTTGTCAAATATAAATTTCTTATATAGGCTTAGCTGTCACTGTATACTGGTTTCATAAAAAAGAATAACAAAGCTTTCCTTCATTCTCCAAAATTGAACCATTGTTGTAAATGTTCTTTTATCCTTAAAGATAAGGTTGAAACCCCCTTTGAAAATGCCTGGATGGTGATTTGACTGATTTGTTTCAGTGGTTCTGGTATTTCCTTCCACTTCACACATGTACTACTATCTACTTGAAATACTTCCAGAAATGTGAACAGAATTCCTTTTTTAAAAAAGAATGATTTATTCATTTTCAATAGCTATTATCTGTCATTTATTTTGTTGCTTTTGGGTTTTTTTTTAAGGAGGTTATGTTCAGTGGTGCTCAGGGATTATTTATGCGATGTGTAAGTCAAGTACTCTACCCATTGTACTATCGTTTTATCATCTCTTGTCATTTCTTATTTTATATATTGGTGCATTCTTTTTCCTTTTCTCTACTCTTTTTCTTTTTTCCACTTTAATATTTTTTTACTTTTATCTTTATAAAAAGGTACCTTTATTGTCATTTTTGCTCTTTTTCCTATTCTTGATTTTGTGCTAGAAATTTAGTTGAGTATTTTTTTCTTTTATTTAATGGATATTCTTTCCTGAACTTTCTGCTTTAACTTTTTCATAGATTCACATTCTTTAAATAGATCTTTTTTGTTGTTGTTGATCCCAGATTCACAATACAGACCCGGCAAGGGTCTGGGTTGAGGTGCATATGGGGTGCATTTACTGTACCTCCTCTTTCTATACAGTCAGTGTAAAGAACACAGCCTGTGATAAGAATTGGGAGGCCAATAGATCTTAATAAAATTGTTAACTTTAATTTTCTCTTTCACCACCTTTGTAAATATCTTTGTAAATATCTTGTTTCATTTAAAAACATTTAATGAATTCTCATTTTACTATATTAATTTTATATATTATATATTTTACTATATTATAATCATTGAGTATTGATTCATTACCTATTATTTGTCA
Organism: Crocidura indochinensis; assembly: GCA_004027635.1. Taxonomy (NCBI): domain Eukaryota; kingdom Metazoa; phylum Chordata; class Mammalia; order Eulipotyphla; family Soricidae; genus Crocidura; species Crocidura indochinensis. The sequence goes on from PVKC010035843.1 coordinate 2,794, forward strand.
ATGTTTTGAAAATTTCATAAGTTTATGAAAAGAAATTTTTTCTGGTTATTAAGGCTACTTAGGGTTTGATTAAGCTCTTTCCAGCTTTTACTTTGTTTTGCTTATTTTATTTGGATTACACTGGAAGTAGTCTCATATTTGTCTTTTCTTCTTTCTAAAGATGATCATTGAGGTTTTGCATTTAGATATTCATACCTACCATATTCTTTGTTAATTGTAGACTTTAGCACTAAAAGGTGTCTTTTTTAAACTGCGTTCATCAAGATTGCTCTTATTGCTTCAATATTTTAATTTACTTTTTTTATTTCTTTATTGTTGCAATTTGAATTACTTTACTGTAGCTGTAAACTTTGCATATAGTACACAGTTGGGTCTTGCTTTTTGAGGAGATTTGAATTCTTTCTCATTTAATTATGTGAGTTAAATACAATCAGATTTGTGGCTATTATTGATGTGTTTGGTCTTAGCCCTGCCAATTATTTTTATATCACAACCACAACTTACTATACTAATTTTTAATACTTGATGATATGGTTTTGTCTATTTTTAAAAGTTTATTTTGATATGTAGAAGCATTTGCATTTTATTCTATTCATTATCTTTGTTATTATGCTTTTTAATATCCTTGGTCCTCTTTTTATTTAACCTTTTCCAGTCTGGTTTGTGAACCTTTTCAATATTATTGAAGTTTAATTAATAAATCAAGACTACTTAACATTTAAGAGGTACAGGTGATATTTGGATATATGCATGCATTGAGAGATAACTGCCATAATTGAGCTAATTAACATATTTATCACCTCACGTAGTTACCACTGTATGTAAAAACACTTAAAATTTATTCTTTTAGCGAACTTCAAGTAAAATACAGTAATGTACCAGTCTTTAGAACTTAGTCATCCTGAATAATTCTTAGACCAACATTTCAACCTGACAATCATCATTCTATTATCTACTTTTTGACTTCAATTTCTTCAGAATATAACCATCATTGGCACTAAGCAATATTTGTCTTTTTTAGTTAATTTTATGTAGTCTTTCAAGTTCATCAGTGTTCTTATATAAGGCACTCATTTTTGAAAGCTCAGTAGTTCCTTGTCTACAACTTATCCAAAAGGCAAGAGGTGAAAAGGTCAAAGTAAGAGTGCCCAATTACAACTAATGGTGATGAAAGGTGAAGGCAGACAGCTTATTGGAATAGTAGCCATTAGAACTGCCCATCAAAAAGTCTTTGTTGATCTTGATGAGGGCAATCTGATTGATGTGAGTTCCAGATAATTGATTAGGTAAGGTAATGAACTTAGTACACCAAACTACTTCTGAGTTGAGTTTTATCTGAGTTTTTTGAAAGGCTTTGCATGTTACTTAGAATGTTCTCTGAGAGTCTGGCCTTGGCAACTGCCTAAAACCTGTTGTTTCTCAAGAAAAAGTCATAGAGTCAATGGAGAGCAGACCTCAGCGGCCAGCTGCCCCAGTCTGCAGCTTAGTCTCTCCTCTCCTCTTGTTGACCAAGGGACGATAAACTCGAGCAAATATGCTTGCTTCATAATTGCAGCTTAGATGCCATCCTCTTACTCTCCTCTCTTAAAAAATGCTCCAAATTAATTGTCTAGACCACGAAGTAGCCCAATTACCTAGGGTTTTATTGTTTTATTTCCTTCCTTACCCCTTTGAGGTAGGGTGATGATTCAGAGTTACAAAATGTTACTTTCAGTGTTCCCATGCTTGGTGGTGGTGTTTGTTGAGGATTATACACCTGGTTGTGGTGCTTGCAGTGTGTCAAAGATCACACATTTTGTTGTGGCACTGGGGCCTATGGCATTGCTCCCAGTTGGAGGAGCTTGAAGCCTAAACTGCATTATTGGAGAAACCAACTAGTACCTCATGCTTGCAAGGCTAGAGCTTTGCCTCTGTGCTGTTCCCACCCTTTTCCCCAGCACCTTCCACTAGTAAACGACTGAACAGAGTTTTTGAACCTATCTAATTCCATTTTCCATTGATACTTTTCCTATAGTTAAGGATTTTGTTCAGGTTAAGGAGAGAAGGAGTGTTTTGGGCCACACTCAGTGAGACTAGGTGTATACACTCCTGGCTTTGTGCTCAGGGGTCACTCTAGGCAATGCTGGAGGTTTGGGTATGAAGTAGGTATTCACCACATGAAAGGCAAGAGCCTATCCCCTGTATAATCTCTTAGCTTCCAAAAAGAATTGCTTTATATCATATGCTGTATTGCCTATTTTCCACCACAAGGCTATTCTCTGTTGTCAACGTGTACATGTCATAAGTGAAGAAATTAGGATCTAAGGCCCAAGACTGCAAAGTCTATTTGTCTTCTCTTTCACCAAGAAATTTTCTTCTTTGAAGCTTACTCATGATTTAGTCTTACTGTTTCTGTGTGAACCTCAGAAATTTGATTTATATTTCTCTTCAGGAGAGAATAATGGTCATTATAGTAATATTTATATAGAAGACAAGAGGAAAAAAGGAAAAAATAATCTAGAGAAATAGTATATGGCTTTGGGTACCTACACTGTAAACATGGTCTCGAGTTCAAATGCTAATGTCCAGAAGCAATGAGTATGGTCCAGGCAGCTCTTCTATCTCTGTTCCCCAAAACAAGGAGTGCTTTTCAGCTGCACTGCAACTACTGTGTGTGTGAGTTAACACCACAAAGAAAGGGTGTGACCCCTGGTGAACACAGCTGCTGAAAAGACATGTAAATGTAGAGGTCAGGAAGTGTGACCTCTGCTAAGTCCATTTGTGAGTTTTGCAGCAACCCCTGCTGATTGCAACCTTAATTTTTAGGTGTTAGGTTTTAAACATTTAGGTGTTAGGCAAACTGTTAAGTGTTTCAAACATTTAAGTGAACCAAGTGAATATAGGTGGGAGGTGGGCAGGTGGGAGGGCATTGGTGGTGGGAAGGTTGCACTGGTGAAGAAGGGTAGTGTTCTTTTATATAACTGAATCCCAACTACAAACATGTTAGTAATCATGGTGCTTAAATCAAGATATTATTAAAAATATAAATAAATAAGTGAGCAGGTAGAGTAGAGCATGTGTACAAGAACCTCAGCCATAGCAGCAAAAACATCAGTGAGCCCTGTGGCTGAGTGTGAGCATCACAGCGTAATGTGCACAGCCAAGCTATGTGTGCAAACTGGTCATTACAACAATAACAACACGAATAAATTATTAATTTATTAATAAAAAGAACAAATTATTAATGAAGATGAAAAATGAGAAGAAATAGACAAAAGAGACACATTAAAATAAGAGAATATTTTGAAAAGCCCTTTATTCATAGCTTTTTCTTTTTCCTTTTTGGTTTTTAAGCCAAACCCGGTGATGCTCAGGGGTTACTCCTGGCTATGCGCTCAGAAATCGCTCCTGGCTTGGGGAACCATATGGGATGCCGGGAGATCGAACTGCGGTCTCTCCTAAGTCAGCCCTATGCAAGGCAAACACCCTACTGCTGCGCCACTGCTCTAGCCCCCTTTATTCGTATTTTTTGTGTACTTAAAAGTACTTCTAATTTTCGATTTTGAGATTTCTTTTACCATGGGTGAACCAGACCTTCTTACATGCTAGGCATGCATTTTTCCACTGATTCATAGCCTTAACCCTAAACATGTTCATTACATCATCCACACTAATCCTGAGCCATAGCTTAGGGATCAGTCTGATGGAGGAAAGTTGAAGGTAATTAGGTGGTATGCAGGAATGCTAGACTAAGGACTTGCTGCCACATCTGGGTCTACAAGCCAGGGATAAGGTTAAAGTTCTCTGGGATCAAATATGCTTTCCAAAACTGGAATAGTTTGGGTCAGATATCTTCAATCATTTTCCAGGTCCAAGTTGTCATTAACAACTACATTCTACTCTTCTCTCATTTGCTTTCCTTTGTACCATATGCCTGTCCCTGTGCCATTAGTTCCGACTTCCTGTCCACAGATGAAGAAAACTAACAACCTTTGTTATCCACATACCCTTTGCATGGAAAAACATGTAAACATTAACTTCTATTCTTCCTGTTATTATTTTTATTCTTTCTGTTGTCTTTAAAATACTCAAACTACAATCTAAATGACTCTACCAGGCTTGCTTTCTAGGCGAGTTTCAAATACTTCAGGATGTGATTGCACATTTCTTTATGACTTTAACTATGTTCACATTTTCAAACCCTTTACACCTCTTCCCATGTCTGGAACTTTCTTCCTTGCTTCTTAACATAACCAACTCTTATCTATTAGGTATCAGGTTAAATATCCTTTTACTAGGTATTAACTCATCTTCCTTCTCAGTTATCACCCATGTCACTTTTTTAATGCAGAATATATCATCCAACACTTTTCCTTAATAGCATTTGCTATAACTTGTCATGCAATATTTATTTGTGAGAATACAAAATGTTTGTATACTAAAAACTACCTTTAAATACTTCAAAAGGTCAAAAAAGCCCACATATATTTAACTAACTATTAGTAACATTAGTGCCAAGTTTAATATCTTGACACAAAGTTATCATTCAGTGATGATCATTCAAATAATAGTAATTTTATAATACCTGTATACTTATTGGAAGCCTTAAGTCATAAATTCATTTAAATAAGTAAGTAAATAATAAATTAATTATATAGGGTCCCTTAAAAACCTTCAAAAAATTAAGGCAAGGTCAAATCAACTTGAAAATTTATGCAACGATTTTAGGGCCATGGTTAATCCCATCATACTAAATGAACTCTATGGCAATCTGTTGAAGCAGTCTGAAAAGAGCTGTATGCATTTTCTGGATATTTAGAGCTACTTGATTAATTGGCAACAATGACCATATAATTAATAGCATCTGCTGAAATACTTGATATTTTGAAAATGAAGACACAAGTCCCTCAATTAGAAAGATGTGCCATGATTTAATAAAATAATTAAAGGATGAATGGATGAGTTAGATTTAGCTAATTCTCAAAATCAAAGTCTTAAGTAGGTAAATAGGTATAGATGTGAGTCATTTTGAAAATGAAGTGATAATCTACAAAAGACAGATGAAAGTGAGAGAGAAAGAGAGAGGGAGAGAGAGAGAGAGAGAGAGAGAGATTCATTATCCCGGGGTAGTGTCAGAAAAACAGAATAACAAAAGAACAGGCAGGAACACTGCTGGTAAGTGAAATGACACTTAATATTTGAGAACTTGGAACAAATTTTGTAGGTCCTGCCTTGCATCTAAGGAACTGTTTCTACATCTTTCACTATCATTAATGGAAAAAATTGAGCCAATATGAGACCAGAGAGATATCATAGGGAGTTAACTCAGGTTTGATTCCCAGGATCATACATGGTCCCAACCCCTGCTGAAGTATTCTCTGAGTACAGAGTTAGAAGTAGGTCTTGATACTGCTGAATGAAAGATACAACCAGAAAATTGAAAAAATTATTTATATTCATATAAACCTGGGGCTCCTGACCACCTCTGGTGTCTTGGCATCTCGCCCATTTTCAGTCATTCACTGATGGTCATGGTAGCATTGCATGATGTTTGCAGATCTTCTTCAGCACTCTGGGAACTGTTCCTTTAAACCCTCAAATCTTGGCTCAATTATTCCTTAAAATCAAATCACAGAAATGAAAGCCAACAAGACATGAAGAACTTTATGTTCTCTGAACATGAAACCAAAAACAAGTTTACTCACATCTGTCATCATTTACAAGCCTCATTTGTGACTTAAGCTTCTTTGACATTACATTTATAGAGTTCAACTCTTTTTATTTCTTAGTGACTTCCTCTTTCCATCTTTTAGGTATGTTCTTCACAGACACATTTTTTTCTTGGAATATAGCATACTTCACATTTTATATGAATACCTCAAATGAATACTTTAAATATTTGAACATTAATGTGTCATATTCTTTTACCATGTTTCTACTTTCCATTGTATGAAATAAAACTGTATTTTTAAAAGAAACCATTCAGCACTTTTTTATAAGAAAGAAAATTAAACACTTATCCCAGAGAACAAACCATGTCAACCCTATCTGCCTTCTTCCATAGTTATAGGGCTGAATGTTTAGGGGAGATGCATTAGACTAGCAGTAACCAAAGTGAATTTAATTCTATTCTCATGTTCTTTTTGTGAAGAATTATAACAGTAGTATATGAATTTGTATGATTAAAAATGCTTAGTAGAAAATCAACTAATTATTCAGATGATCTGATGAATACCAGGCTAGAAGAAGCATTCTAGAACATGTGTAAAATCTTGAAATTTTATCATCTTACAGGTCATCTTCCAGGTCTCTGCTTATAGTAATAATTTAGAAGGAATTAGCAAAAATTATTTTACAAAAATTTCAGATGGTTGTAGCAATAGCATTAAAGAAGATGGAAGATAAGTTTTAAATATAATTCAATAGCAAAACTAAAAGTTTCATAAATACAGTCATAAACACATAAAATAAATATATTTGGTGGAAAACTAAATGTTAGTGGAATCCCCACATAAGTAGAAAATAGTGATAATGTAGCTATCTATACATTGACAGTACCATATGTGAGCTGTTGCTTCCTACCCTAGTTCCTAATGAGGAATAGACTAGAGGGTAAATCACAATGAATATCTAGGAGAGTTAAAATAACTTGAATGATCTTATCAAATAACTAATTTTTTTCTAGAAAAAAATAGTCACTGAGTTTAAGAACCATTTTTCAATATCTCTCCTATACACGCAAGAATAGACTTTATTGGGGGGGGGGGGTTGAGTCATACCCATCAGTGCTCAGTGCTTACTCCTGACTTTGTGCTAAAGAAAGCTCTTCTTGCTTCACTTCTTGTTCACTTCTTGCTGAACTCAGGGATGATATGGGATGCCAGGGATCAAATCTGGGTCAGTTCCTTGCAAGGCAAGCATGTTATTTATCCCTGTACTATTTCTTTAATCCCATAAGAACATTTTATGGTTTGAGGAACAAAATAAATATTACTGGAGATAAACAGAGTCAGTTGTCACCACCACCCACCTAATACTCAAATCTAGATACCCACTTACACTGGACATGAAGTGGGGTTTTCTTGTTTATTGGGGTGGGGACACATTTGGATACATGCAGGCTTTACTCCTGGTTTTGTATTCAGCGATCACTCCTAACAGTCTTGGAAGTTCATAGGGTGTCAGCATTAAACCCATTTTGGACATTTGCAATCAAGTACCTTACTTATTGTACTATCTTTCAAATCCTCTGGATCTAGAGTTTAAAAAGAAAATAAACCTTTGCTATTTCCATCCACAAAAGTTCATGAATCTTATTTAATTCATCCTATCTGAATGACTCCAAGAACCTTCAATATTCATTTTTAGGAGTACATTATCCATAAAATTAACATTATAATTTTGGGTTTGGGGTTACACCCAGAAGTTCTCAGGGGCTCTAATGCTGCACTTAGTTCTGTAGTTAGGAATCACTCCTGGCAGACTTGGGAGGACCATATGGTTGCCAGGGATAAAATCTGTTTGCAGAGTACAAAGCCAGCAGTCTACCCATATTACTATTGCTTACCTCCAAGACCAATGATGCAAGCACACCTATATTTTGGGGACCCACACCTGGCAGTGCTCAGGGGTTACTCCTGGCTCTGCACTTAGAAATCACTCCTGGTAGGTTCGGGACCATATTGGATGCCAGGGATCAAACCTGGGTCTGTCCTGGTTGGCTGTGTGCAAAGCAAATGACCTACCACTGTGGTATCTCTCTAGTCCCACACATATTTCTATCGTTGATTTTTTTAAGTTCTATACTACATTCAGACTGTTGGGGGTTTAATTTTTTATTTTATTGAAATTTTTATTTCTTTAATTTTGGTTGCTTTGGTTATTATAAACAGAAGTTACTTCAAGTTCCTTCCTCAATGATCTCTCTTGGCAATTTCTTGGGACTGTAGATACCAGGGATCCAACCTAGACCTCCAGCACTCAAAGAATATACTTAGCCTTCAACAAGAATTCAGTGGTGCTTGTTACTCTGTGTTCAGGGAACACTCCTGGCAGTGCTCAGGGGATTATCTGGGATGCAAGGATTGAATTAAGATTTAACTTTCTGTAGTATTGCTCTGACCCATCAACTAGAATTTTTAGCTGACTTCAGGACCTCTGGGAAATGGCATAAATAAAGTAGGATAAGATGATTCCCTTTTAAGAACAATTTTCTATAACTGAACTGTATGCCCCGCTGTAGCACACATTTATGGATTCTGCCCCTCTGGGAAAATGGCTAACACAACTAGAAAGGTCACTCATCAAATATCGTTGTTGTTACAAATACACACATAACATTATCTAGGAAAAGTCTGCCCGAGATCTCTGGGCCAGTTGACCTTTGAACATGAATTTTGCAGTTGGATTTATACCCATTCATACTGATTGCAATATTACCAAGATCTGTTTAAGTCTGTGCATACAGATGTCTTATTTCACTCTAACAAGTTTCCCCATATAGCTTTGGGTGCCTTTGATGAACCCATGCAACTGAATGAAGGGCATTGCTTGCCTTTATGGACTTGCTAAGTATTACTGTAGATAGGTTCTGTTAAGAGGTAATTCTACCTTGGTAAAAGGCTTATGAGGTGATAGAATCTAGAAAACAAAAGAAGCAAAGTGTGTTTCTAACCAATGAGGAAGTGACACAAAAGAATTCAAAAGTGATTCCAGTGTGTGTGTGTGTGTGTGTGTGTGTGTGTGTGTGTGTATTGTAAGGAATGGGGGTGGTGGTGACATAGTATGACTTAATACAAACCCATATGTGAATGTATACTCATATTTTTCCTTTATATTACAAATTGGTCTCACAATGAAATTAACTGAAATTTTTCTTTTATTACACAGGAGACCAAAATTAACTGTGTTCGTCTGGCTACAAAAGGTATGTTGGCATGTCCTTATTTATCCTCAGCTGTTTAGCCCTTTAGCTACTTAAGAGATGTTTAGGCAACAATAACTAAAAACAACAAGAAAGAATAGCTGTTGGAGTCATTCTAATCTAGGAATTAATATATATCTAGTGTAAAAGCATATTAGGAACTCAAAATGTTTGCTGGGTAGATGGGGAGGATAAATGGATTTGTGAATTCATTAGAGGAATGGTGAATATAAATTTTGACAACTGTTCTTCTGTTCTATAGTTTTACCATATTTGAGTCTACACTTATTAGAGATTTAAAAGGAAGTGTATTAGCCGTATTTACAAAGTCTTGTACGTCACTCAATTGGCACCTGAATTTCAAAAATAACGTGATTAGTGTTGACTTCTTATAATGAGAAAATAGGTTCTGCATTGTTATTGAGTTACCACTTTCAACGCATCTCACAAACAAAGACAGTATTGTTCAGGCTCATCACTTTTTGTTTTCCTAATTATAATTGAATTGCCTTGCTTTTTCAATTGGTGCATGTTTCTGTTTATTACTCTTTTTTGAAAAAAAATCAATGAATGGTTTGTTATCATTTAACCTATTACAAGGTTGAATGGTTAGGATTCAGACTTATCTTTTTGTTCTAGAATTGATATTTTAATAGCTATACTCCCCATAAAACACACCCAAATTGGGCGATTCTATTCTTTTTCCTGCATTTATTGATAGCATATATTTTTCATGAGTTGCCTCCTTAGAGATAAATATTATAAAACTAAGTAGAAGTATAGACCATAGATGAAAAGAAGTGACCCAAGAACACCTAATTGTGTGTAGAAAATATTCAATGCACATGCAGTGAAAACATACACATATAACAGAAGTGGGGCAGGGAAAAGGAAGAATATTTATAGTTCTTTGACAGAGCATGTACCAAGACTCATCCTGTATGACTTTCATACATCTGAGGATTATCAGAAAAATTTATCTCCAAGATAACCTGCAGGAGAGTAGGATGGGGTTGGGGGCAGAAGGACTGAATCATTCAGGGTGTACCATACTTGGACATCACTTTGATTCCTTTAAGTCACAAGAGAGCAGCGGGTCCCTATCTTGTTTTTCTTCACCAACTCAGTTTACTAGACAGAAAGAGATAAAATACTCTGTGAGGCAAGAGAATGGATGGTCTGCAAACAAAAGTGACACAAATCACGGGCTCAGGCTGACTTTTCCACCCAAGAAAACAGATAATCTAAAAGAAAGAACACCATCAATTGGAGAACACTTGAGTTTTAGACAGCAAACAGGACAGCTGTGTGCATGCAACACACAGAAAAAGCAGGCAGCTTTAGGGAGAAAAGCAAACTTAAAAAGAGCCTGCCACACACAATGAGATGGACTCTATGGCTCCCTTCTTGTCTTTGACATTAAGACAAGGGAGGGGTCAATGGAACTGCTTTCTCCTCCATGGAGTATGTGGATACCCTCTTAGGTGTCCTTAGAATATCTCTCCAAAGGGTACTTTATTGGATAATTTATCTTCCTTTTTTTTTTTGTCCCCAGATTCACAATACAGACCTAGCAAGGGTCTGGGTTGAGGTGTATATGGGGTGCATTTACTGTATCTCCTCTTTCTATACAGTCAGTGTAAAAACACAGGCCTTATTTTTTCTTTTCTTTCTTTCTT
>PVKC010035844.1:0-13366 GCA_004027635.1 Crocidura indochinensis
AGCCACATCACTGACACAAAAGCCAAAGCCCTTTTCCATACAGCACATATCAGAGCCTGGCCTGTTCATTGAAAAGAACCCGGGGCCAGAGTGGATAATACAGCTGATAGGACATTTGCCTTGAGGGAGACAGAACAGGATTTTGTCTCTGGCACCCCAGATGGTCCCCCAAGCACCGCCAGGGGGAAGCTTCCTTAGTACTCCAAGGTCCTCCTGTACAGCACTAAGTGAGGCCTTGACTGTTGTGCATAGCCAGGTGATTACTATTTAAAAACATCCAGGGCCGGGCGGTGGCGCTGCAGGTAAGGTGCCTGCCTTACCGCGCTAGCCTTGGATGGACCACAGTTCGATCCCCCCGGTTCCCATATGGTCCCCCGTGCCTGCCAGGAGCGACTTCTGAGCGCATAGCCAGGAGTAACCCCTGAGCGTCACTGGGTGTGGCCCAAAAACCAAAAAAAAAAACCAAAAAAACAAAAACAAAAACATCCATTTTTTTGAAAGATAGTACTCCTATGCTCACAATAGGCAGATTCTGGAAATAACCCAAGTGCCCAAGAACATGTGTGAGTGGATAAAGAAGCTATGGTACATCTACATAGTGGAATATTACTTGACTATAAGATGAAATAATGTAATTTGGATGGATGGATGGATCCGGAAAATATGAGGCTGAATAAAATGAGTCAGAGGGAGAGAGACAAAGAATGATTTCATTCATATGCGGGATATAAGGAAATCTAGTAGGGGAATAACTAAACCCTAAAAGCAATAAGAACGAAGATCGAGTCATTGGTAAGAAGCTTGCCACTGGGGCAGGGAAGAGACAGGCCAGGAAAAGGAACATTATGACAATGATAGAGGCAGATGGGGGGGGAGGAAAACTGGACATTGGTGGGGGGAAGTAGACACTGCTGAAGGGATTGATTGATTGGTGTTGGAACAGTGTATGCCTGAAACTCAGTCATAAATACCTTTGTAACTCTATAATTCACAATGATTCAACACAAACATTTTTAAAACGAGGGAATTCAGGGGGCCAGAGAGACACTAAAGAGACCACAACTGACTCCAGTTCAATCCCTGTACCATGTTGGGTTCCCAAACCCTGCCAGGAGTGATGCCTGAGCACAGCAAGCTCTGAACACTGTGGGATATGGTCCCTAAACAAAATAAAAGAGGTAATTAGATGGGAAGGATAGTGGGGTACTAGGAAATTTGAGGAGTCTGGCTTTAAGTAGATGATTACTAAATAAATTATTGGTTACTAAAAACAATTACAGGGCTTGGAGCTAGAGTGATAGATAAGACAGTGTGGGTACGCCACTTGCCAGCCTAGGTTCAATCCCCAACACATCTGAGCCCTGAGCCTTGCCAGGAGTAAGCCCTGAGCATTGCTAGCTGTGGACCTAAAACCCAACCAACCAGTAAGGAAAAACTGAAGACCAGAGAGACAGTAAATGGCTTTACAGTACTTACTTGTCTTCCATGTAGCTCACCCCAGTTAAGTAAGTCCCTAGCACCATAATGGATTCCCCTGAACAGAACCAGAAGTGATCCCTGAGCAGTCAGGAGTAAGCCCTGAGCACAGTGGGTTGTGCCTCCCAAAATAGTTACTAAACAGCTTTGAGTTGAATCACTAGAAAGGAACAATCATTTAATTCACATCTTATTAATAAGGGTAACATCAACTATATGCTTATTGTTTCCATGTATGTATACATGTGTATGTATATATGTAGGTATAAGTGAGTTGCCTATTTTTGCGCTATTCTGAAAAAGTGTATACCTGTTTTTCTCATCCTGATTTCAGGATTTATAAAAAACATTTTATATATTAAGAAAAATTATGTCTTTTTTTTTTTTGGCTTTTGGGCCACACCCAGTGACGCTCAGGGGTTACTCCTGGCTATGCGCTCAGAAGTCGCTCCTGGCAGGCACGGGGGACCATATGGGAACCAGGGGATCGAACCGTGATCCGTCCAAGGCTAGCGCGGTAAGGCAGGCACCTTACCTGCAGCGCCACCGCCCGGCCCCAAATTATGTTATTTTAATCTCTTTTTTCTTCCTGATTTTTGGAACCAAACCCAGTAGTGCTCAGGAGCTATTTCTGGCTCTGTGCTCAGCAGTAATACCTGGCAGTGTCAGGAAGGAACTAGGCCTGGCTGCATGCAAGATAGTAGAATTTCTCCGACCCCCCCCCCCAAATTTTTATCTTATGGCCAGAAGAAATCCATTTAAGTACATAGCAATATGGGATTGTAGGTTCTGGGGGAAATCAGGACTGGGAGATAAATTTAGTTGTGAGAGGTATGAAAATGGATGTGTGAAAAGTGCTAAAACAGAATAAAGGCAATAGCCATGAGTCAGGAATGGGAAGTTGGAGAGAATCTTTCAAGAGGGAAAACTGGTTAAAATAAAGAGATAGGGGGCTGGAGCGGTGGTGCATAGCACTTACGCTAGCCTAGGATAGCCTAGGACAGACTGCGGTTTGATCTACCAGGGTCCCATATGATGTCCCAAGCCAGGAGCTATTTCTGAGTGCATAGCCAGAAGTAACCCCTGAGCGTCACTGGATGTAGTCAAAATAAATAAATAAATACATAGAGATAGAGATGGTCCAGAGTATAATGAGTAGGGCATTTGCCTTGTATGTGGCCAACCCCGGTTCAATCCTTGGAATCCCTGAGACTTCCAGGAGTGATTCCTGAGCACAGTCATAGGAGTAAGCCCTGAGCAAAGCTAAGTGTGGCCCCCAATTTTTTTAAAGATGTTGGGGACCAGAGCAATAGCATAACAGGTAGGGTATTTGCCTTGCAAGCGGTCAACCCAGGTTCGATCCCATATGGTTCCCTGAGCTGCCAGAAGTAATTTTTGATTACAGAGCAAGAAGTAACCCAAATACTGCCAGTTATGGCAAACAAAACCAAAAGTAAGATGTCCCAAATTTTGTCACCAGAAGTGAAGCAGAAATTAGGGTAAGCTAAATTAGGTGGGTGCTTGCCTTGCCTGTGGCTGACCTTAGTTCAAATTCCCAACACTATATATGACTCCCAAGAACCAGCTGAGGTCACTTGAGCAGAGTCCAGAAAAGAACATGGGGGCCGGAGAGATAACAGCAGTAGGGCATTTGCCTTGTATGCAGTCGACCAGGGAGGGATGCAGCTCGATTCCCGGATTTCTGAGTGCAGAGCCAGGAGTAACCTCTGAACACAGCTGGATGTGCTCCAAAGACCAATAAATAAATAAACAAATAATTTTTTTAAAAAATAGAGATGGGCACCACTGAGTGGGCTCCAAAAAGCTCCCCTCAAAAGTGAAATTAGAAAGTACAATGGAGACATAGCCATTATTCTGGGAAAGACAGTGGTGACTTTCAGAATTCTTTCTTCATCTAGATTTTATTTCCAGTGTTCAATAGCCACAATATCCACTGGCAAAGGGATTGATCTGGCTAATCTGAATTTCTTACTAGCCAAGATTGAAGCAGCAAATTTCTATTCTCAAGGCTGACAGTGGCATAAATTTCAAAAAACACATTTTTTGTTTTTGTTTTTGGATAACACCCGGGGCCGCTCAGGGGTTACTCCTGGCTCTGCACTCAGAAATCACTCCTGGCAGGCACGGGGAACCATAGGGGATGCAGGGATTCAAATCATCATCATGGGCTGGTTGTGTGCAAGGCAAACTCCCTACCGCTGTGCTATCTCTCCAGCCCCCCAAAAACACATTTGTATATCGACTTCCCACTAGAGGAAATCCTGTTCAGTAATTACCACTCACTGATGAATAGCTAATGAACCTTATAAAATGCCAAGGTCACTGTTGGGAAAATCAGTCCTCATTGTTCAAAGTTAAATAAACAGAGGCAAAGGGGACATCACATTAGACTGAGTGTACACTGACCCCACGACGGCCTCTGCCAGTATGTGCTCTGTCCCTTATTGTACCTTTGATACCTTATCTACTTCCTCCTTCTCTCAAAAGGTGCCCTGATAAATGATATTCCAACTATTTGGACTGCAGTTAATTAAATGTTCACTTAATTTACAAAATGTGCAAAAGGAGATGGAGCTGACATCTGGGCCCAGCACATTTTGATTCTAAAAAAACCTCATGTTTCAGGCCAGGATGAGGCTCATGCCTTGAAAATATGAGATCTGAGCTTGGATTCCCAGTACAATGAAAATAAACATGTTTGAAAAAATCTTTCAGGTTTTCATTGTGAATAGCCATTACCATGTCATGTTCAGAGCTTCCAGCTGACATGAGAAAAGACACAGTCACCAAACTGCTAAGTGGCACTACTGCAACTTCTCTCCCAGATCTATTTTGCAGAAACTCACATCTGTAACAAAGATCCACTATTTCTTTTTTTTTTTTTTTTGGTTTTTGGTTTTTGGGTCACACCTGGCAGTGCTCAGAGGTTACTCCTGGCTCCATGCTCAGAAATTGCTCCTGGCAGGCACGGGGGACCATATGGGGCACCGGGATTTGAACTGATGACCTTTTGGATGAAAGGTAAACGCCTTACCTCCATGCTATCTCCCGGGCCCCAGATCCACTATTTCTAAGACTGGAAAACTTGAGGGAGGAAGGACCAAAATCTGACAAAAGTAAAACTATTTCACTGAATTAAGGTGCATGCTTATTCTAGAATATTCTGCAGCCAATATGAAGAAAAGGGGTAAGAGAAATAGTGCAGAAGGTAAGGCACTGGCCTTGCATGTTTGCCTTGGGTTTGACCCCTGACATCACTTAGAGATTCCTGAGCCCCACCAGGAGTGACCCCAGAATTCAGATAGGACTAAGCCCAGGAGTATGTCAAAAATCCATCCCAGTAACCCACACCTGGCCCCACTATACAAAAAAGCAAAGAGGGGAGGGAGAGATAGCACAGCGGTAGGGCGTTTGCTTTAGACGCTGAAGGATGGTGGTTCAAATCTGGGTGTCCCATATGGTCCCCCGAGCCTGCCAGGAGCGATTTCTGAGCATAGAGCCAGGAGTAACCCCTGAGTGCTGCCGGGTGTGACCCAAAAATAAAAAGGGGGGCAAAGAATAGGATAGGTCCCCAGGTATGTATGTGCATGCCTCCAAGACTTATTAAAGAGTAGAAAAAAGATCTTGGGGACCGGAGAAATAGCATGGAGGTAAGTCATTTGCCTTGCATGCAGAAGGTCGGTGATTCAAATCCCGGCATCCCATATGATCCCCTGAGCCTGCCAGGAGCGATTTCTGCACATAGAGCCAGTAGTAACCCCTGAGCGCTGCCGGGTGTGACCCCCCCCCAAAAAAAAAGATCTTGCAGGGGCCGGGCGGTGGCGCTGGAGGTAAGGTGCCTGCCTTACCGCGCTAGCCTTGGACGGACCGCGGTTCGATCCCCCGTGCCCCATATGGTCCCCCAGGACAGGGGTGACTTCTGAGCACATAGCCAGGAGTAACCCCTGAGCATCACTGGGTGTGGCCCAAAAACCAAAAAAAAAAAAAAAGATCTTGCAGGCAGTATATGCCTGTATATGCAGAAAAATGTTCATATGTATGTATTTGCATATAGCTGTAAGTGAAGGCATTGAAAGGGGAACTGAAAATGCACCCACCAAACAGAACTTGGCTACATCCAGGCTGATGAATAGAAATATAAGAGTTTGGGGGCCAGAGCAATAGCACAGCAGGTAGGGTGTTTTGCCTTGCACGAGGCCAATCTGGGTTCAATCCCCAGCTTCCCATCTGATTCCCTAAGCCTGCCAGGAGTGATCCCTGAGCTCAGAGCCAGAAGTAACCCAAGTGCCACTGGACATGACCCAAAACACAAATAGAAACATAGGGTGTTCCCAGAGCCAGAGTAGGGTAGGTGCTTGCCTTTCATATGGTCAACCTAAGTTTGGTCCCTTAGCACCCCGTTGGGTCCACCAAGCTCCACCAACTAGGATTCCTGAAAAGAATCAGGAGTAAACCCTGAACACCTCTATGAGTGACCTCCAAAACAAACAAATAAAAATCCCTGTCTACTGAAGCTCGTCCTAATAATGATCAGAGGAAACGGTGACCATGGTTACTTTTGGTGGAGAAGCTGGAAAATATTGTTGCTTTACTGTCTGCTGCTTTTCTGTCTCATTAGTATGTTTCCGTGCGGTTTGATCCTCCCGTAGCATAAATGTACTCATACTGTGTCTGGGTGATTCAAAAACATTTTGAATACAAGGAAAGAGCTGGCTTGGCAGCCAGGGGCAATTTTGGAAGCAGGGAGTCTGAGAGGAGCTAAAAGGTAGGCAATAGGAAAGACTGCTCCTGAGAATGGGGGAGCCCCCCTCCGCTCCCCAATTACATTTCCTGTTTTCTCCTCATCTGCAGTCACCTGTGGTTTTGAAATGCGTTACACCACATTTCAGATCGCAGGCAGAAACCCTACTCTCACAGCTCTCTCTCCTGCCTCCCCCCTAAGCACACACCAATTTCGTTGTGCTAATTGAATATGCAGAAGGTCCACATGCTGAAAAGCCAGCAAAGGTAGTTCCACTTCTCATCTTTCTCCCATGGCCGTTATTCTTCAAGTCAAATGGACCAAGAGTGGCCCACCCCAGGGCAGGACAGACAGTACAGCCAGTAAGGTGCTTGTCTTGGCTGGAGCCAATCTGGGTTCGATCTCCAATGAGTGATGGCTAACCTTTTTGAGCCCGAATGCCCAAACTGCCGCACAAAACCAAAGAATTTCCTCAAAGTGCCAAGTACATCAATTAAACCTTAATAACAAGAATTGAGTATCTAAAAACTCTTTATACATTTATTAATTGCAGATCTTCCCGAGTGCCAGCTGCAAGGCCTTTGCGTGCCACTGCTGGCACACGTGCCATAGGTTCTCAATCTTGGTATGGTTTACTGAACCCCACCAGGAATAATTCCTGAGTGCAGAGCTAGGAGTCATCCTCGAGCACTGCTGAGTGTGACCCAAAAAATAAAGAAAAAACAAACTAATTGGACCAGAGTGATAGGAAAGAGGTCTAAGCACTTCCCTTGCATATTGTTGACCCAGGTTCAATCCTGAGCACCACCTAGGGTCCCCCAAACTCCACTAGGAGTGATCATTGTGGAGAAAATGACGAAGCCCTGATCACTTTCAGGTGTGTTCAGTTAAACAATAAAAATAAAGATAGTTCTGGGGCCAGAGAGATAGTATGGAGGTAAGGCGTTTGCCTTGCATGCAGAAGGATGGTGGTTTGGTGGTTGACATTCCATATGGTCCCTTGAGCCTGCCAGGAGAAATTTCTGAGCGTAGAGCCAGGAGTAACCCCTGAGCGCTGCCGGGTGTGACACCCTCCAAAAAATAAAGATAGTTAAACAATAAAAATAAAGACAGCTGGGGCCGGGCGGTGGCGCTGGAGGTAAAGGTGCCTGCCTTACAGCGCTAGCCTTGGACGGACCGCGGTTCGATCCCCCGTGCCCCATATGGTCCCCCAAGCCAGGAGCAACTTCTGAGCGCATCGCCAGGAGTAACCCCTGAGCATCACCGGGTGTGGCCCAAAAACCAAAAAAAAAAAATAATAAAAAAAATAAAGACAGCTAGGCAGGCAGTCATTCTGAAGCATGAGACCAAAAATAAGCTCAAACAAACACTTGTAGCCAATGACGGCTCAGACTCAACTTTCTTCTCTAGCCCTGGCATAAAGATTTCAGAAAAGTGAGAACAATCAATAATACTAAAGGTTATTGCACTTGTGAACGGGGGGGTGTTCTTTTTATGATTGAAACCCAACTACAATCATGTTGTAATCAAAGTGTTCAAATAAAGATATTATTAAGAAAAAATAAACATTCTCATCCAACACACACACAAAAGAACAGTAAAGAATTATTTTCAGTGATGCCATGTGTCATGAACAGCAGTGATGTCATGAACAGCACAATCTCTCCCACCTGTCCTTCCTCCATCTCCAGCCTAGAAGAATCCTCTCCGATGGGTCCTGCCAATCTGCTGAATGATGACAAGCAACTCACAGCTCAGTGATGCATTGGAATATTAAGCTGCCGATAAAGATAGTTTGAAACACTGAGGAGATACCTAAGGAGTTGGATCACTTGTCTGAAGGCCCAGACTTTGATCCCCAGAACTGCAAGAGGCTGGAACAATAGTACCGAGGGTAGGGAGCTTGCCTCGTCTGTGGCAGACCTGAATTCAATTCCTGGCATCCTCTAGGGTTCCCTGAGCACCACCAGGAGTAATTCCTGAGTGCAGAATTTGAGCAACACCAGGTGTGGCCCCCAAAACACAAGAGATATGAGAAAATGATCAAAATATCGTTGGACAAAACTAAAGAAATAATCACTGTCTCTTGTGATAGTAATAATTTCTGTCTATTGGTATCAGAAGCAATAATGTGGGGCTGGAGCGGTGGCACAAGTGGTAGGGCATCTGCCTTGCACGTGCTAACCTAGGATGGACCACGGTTCTATCCCCTAGCATCCCATATGGTCCCCCAAGCCAGGAGCAGAGCGATTTCTGAGCACATAGCCAGGAGTAACCCCTGAGCGTCACTGGGTGTGGCCCAAAAAGCACTAATGCTTTCAGAGGTGAAATATAAATTCCTCCAAATGATGCACCATAGAGCCGAAGAGATAGCACAGCAGTGGGGCATTTGCCTTGCATGCAGCCGATCCAGGATGGACCGTGGTTAAATCCTGGCATCGCATATGGTCCCTGAGCCTGCCAGGAGCGATTTCTGAGCACAGAGCCAGGAATAAACCCTGAGCACAGCCACGTGTGACCCCCCCCCCAAAAAGATCAGATCTACCAACTAGATGTCCTGATTTATTTTGCGCCAATTAAACCAGATTAGGAAGAAATTGACAATGGCAGTGATGCCTTGAACTGGGAGAGAGAGAACATGGCAGGTGTCTAGGGACATGTCTAGGGACAAAATAAAGTTTGCCAAAGCTGACGGCACTACTTAAGGAACTCGGAACTATGCCCTTCAGTGGTGGAACCCTTTAGTGAATGATACAGGAGTCCCCAAAAGACCTTCTTCCCCATACAAGGAGAATATGCCCATTTGGAGTTAACCCAACAGATGGAATTCTCCATTGTAATACACATGATAAATTCCAGGAAGGTTTTCCAGTCTATAAAAGAATTCACAGCAGACTTCCATGAATTAGCCACTTATCTCCATGCATTTAAAATAGGATTCAATAGACGAAAATTCAGCAGTCGTGTGTCTTCCTAAGACAATAGCCATAGGAGCCAAAGAGATAACACAGTGGTAGGGTGCTTGCCTAGCAAGAAGATTCAGGACCAATGATGGTTCGAATCCCAGCATCCCATAGGTCCCCGATGCCTGCCAGCAGTGATTTCTGAGTGCAGAGCCAGGAGTAATCCCTGAGCGCCGGGATGTGGCCCAAAAACAAACAAACAAACAAAAAAGACAATAGCCATAGACACCTACACAGCAGACACTATATAGTCTGCAGGGTTGCTTCTATTCCACTGGCAGAGCCTGCAGAGCTCAAAATACAGACGTTCCTTCTCTACCCAGCTCTCCCCACCCAGTTTAAGGAGTCAAAGCAGGAAAGGAGTGGAGTGGAATTTTGTTACCCCATTCAGAAGCAGAAGGAGGCAAGGACCTAAAAGAAATTAGGCTGGGAAACAAGTCAACTTCAGAACCATAAAATATGAGAGCAGGAAACGCCTTCACAGAGCACCTAAAATCCAACTTGCTTGCTCGGAGGCCAAAAGGGGAAATGGAGAACTCAAGAGAGAGAGGAAGTGAGTCGTCCTGGGGTGATTTGGTGGCAGCCACCAGCCTGTCAAGTCAACTGCCACCCTCCAAGGAAAAAGTAACTCAAGTGACAGCAACTGAGTGGCTCTGCACGGCAGGCACGGGGATGCTGGGATTCAAACCATCATCAGTCCTGAATCTTCTTGCAAGGCAAACACCCTACCACTATGTTATCTCTTTGGCTCCTATGGCTATTGTTTTGACAGCAATCTTGCAACTATGAACAGTCTGGGAGTTTGGGCTGGTGTGTTGTGAGGCAATTATGCACGTTGAAGGAACAAGGGTCCCAGAAGATGAGCTCAGAAGACACCCCTGGGAGACAGTGGGTTCAATATGGTGACCAGGCCCACAAAAACCCATGACCAAAAAAAGAAGGGGGGGAAGGGGCCAGAGAGATAGCATGGAGGTAAGGCGTTTGCCTTTCATGCAAAAGGTCATCGGTTCGCATCCCGGTGCCCCATATGGTCCCCTGTGCTTGCCAGGAGCAATTTCTGAGCATGGAGCCAGGAATAACCCCTGAGCACTGCTGGGTGTGACCCAAAAGCAAAAACAAAAAAAAAGAAAAGAAAAGAAAAAGAAGGGGGGCAGAGAGATAGCACAGTGGTAGGGCATTTGCATTGCACAAAGCCAATCCAGGATAGATGGTGGTTCGAATCCCGGCATCTCATATGGTCCTTCATGCCTGCCAGAGGTGATTTCTGAGTGCAGACCCAGGAGTAACTGCTGAGTGCAACCGGGTGTGACCCAAAAACAAAAAGAAAAAAGAAAAAAAAAGAAAACCAATGAGATTGTTCGGGCCATAGAGGCTTCTCTTCTGCATTCTTTGTCTCATTTTCCTCTTTTTCAACTGGCCTGTGCTGCAGCTTGGCCCACCGCCTAGCTCCACTCAAAATCTCCCAGGATCCTGAGCCCCAAAAAGGCCAATTCTAGGTAAAATGTCTCCAACTAAAGCCACAGTCACCCCCTGCTGAAGGGAGGCTCTGCTTTCCCTAAAAAGGCCGCCAGATTTTCTTTCCTGCCAGGCGACTGCAACTGAATGTTAGAGGTGTGCTTGGTCATTGTTATCTCCCAACGGTGTTTTACAAAAAGAAAGAAAGGAAGAAAGAAAGAAAAAGAAGGTTGAATCACAGGCCTCTGGACTAATGCCCAAGTGTCCTCTGGGGAGCTTGAATTTGCCTCTGCTTCCATCTGGTCTCGTTTAATGGGGATGTGAAAAAAAACCCAGTTCCTGCCTTCTCGCCAGCAGGCAGGAAACCCAACACCACCTCACACCTCATCGGTGCCTCATCTGCTCCTGTTCCCCCAGGCCCTTCCCTTTGGGGTCAGAGAGGGCCCAGCTACAGCCTGGCCTGAGAAACCCGAATCCCCTAGAAAGAAAAGCCTAGAAACTTCTCCCCTGTCACCACTGAGGAAGGAGACCAGAGGAGCTCAGACTAAGAGACAAGAAAAAGGAGGTGCATTCGTTCTCACCTTCCTGAGTCTTAAGGCCAAGGGAGCAGAGAAACATACTTTCACACTTTTTGGTCTTCTCCTGCCAAACCCCGGTGGAAGAGCCTGTATTTCTCCTTCCTTCACCCCCCCTCCTTCTTAGTGTTACTTAAAATAATCCATCATTATATGGCTGGTGGCTCCAAGAATTTTATTTAAAGCAATAGGGAAGGGGGAGAAGGAAAATCCACACAGCCCATGTATGTGCTCATAGGATTCAAGCAGGGACACTTTGGAATCTGTGACCCTGCAAATAATAAATACCCAAATAAACACCAAAGCCCCAAATAGAGGCCCTGAATACAGAGGAGGGGGTGGAGTCAAAGGAAGGAGAAAAGAAGACATGCAGGATTTCGTTTCTCAGAAGTATTGTGAAGTGGGGCCAGAGTGACAGCACAAGGCGCTTGCCTAGCATACAAGCCAATTCAGGCTCAATCCCTGACCCCACAGGGTCCCTCAAGCACCGCCAAGAGTGATTCTTGAGTGCAGAGCCTAAAGTAAACCCTGAGCATCACAAGTGTAGCCCAAAAACTCAAACAAAAAAAGAAAAATAGGGGCCAGAGAGATAGTACAGCGGTAAGGCATGTAGCCCCGGGAGGAACCCAGTTCGATCCCATTTGGTCCCCCAGCCTGCCAGGGGAGATTTCTGAGTGCAGAGCCAGGAGTAGCCCTTGGAAACCGCTGGTTGTGGCCCAATAACCAACCAATCAATCAATAAGCAAAGCTTAAAAAAAGGAAAAGAGGGGGCCGGGCGGTGGCGCTGGAGGTAAGGTGCCTGCCTTGCCTGCGCTAGCCTAGGACAGACCAAGGTTCGATCCCCTGGTTTCCCATATGGTCCCCCAAGCCAGGAGCGACTTCTGAGCACATAGCCAGGAGTAACCCCAAAAACCAAAAAAAAAAAAAAAGGAAAAGAGGGGATCCGGAGATATAGCACAACGGCATTTGCCTTGCAAGCAGCCGATCCAGGACCAAAGGTGGTTGGTTCGAATCCCGGTGTCCCATATGGTCCCCCATGCCTGCCAGGAGCTATTTCTGAGCAGACAGCCAGGAGTATCCCCTGAGCACCGCCGGGTGTGGCCCAAAAACAAAAAAGAAAAAAGAAAAGAAAAGGAAAGGAAAAGAGGGGCCGGTGAGGTGGTGCTAGAGGTAAGGTGTCTGCCTTGCAAGCGCTAGCCAAGGAAGGGACCGCAGTTCGATACCCCTGGCGTCCCATATGGTCCCCCCAAGTCAGGGGAGATTCCTGAGCGCTTAGCCAGGAGTAACCCCTGAGCATCAAACGGGTTTTGGCCAAAAAAAAAAAAAAAGGAAAAGAAATATTATGAAGTAAAAGTATGAAAAATAATCCAGCAGATAGAATGTTTGACTTGCACATGGCTAGCCAGGGTTCAAATCCCTATACCCCTTTTGATTCCCTCAGGTCCTGCCAGGAGGGAGTCCTGAGCCTAGAGTCGGGAGAAAACCCTGAATACCTCCAGGTGGGGCCCCCAAACAAACAAAAGATACCATGGGGCTTCTGGGGTAGGGCATGTCTCTATAAAGCTGAAGGAATGCTAATATATTAGTGCTTGGGTAATTCCAGGTGATGCCTGTGGACCATACAGTGCTAGGGTTCAAATCTACACTCCCATATGCAAGGTCTGAGTGATAGTACAGCAAGTAGGGCATTTGCCTTGCACACAACCAACCAGAGTTTAATTCCTGGCATCCCATATGGTGCCCTGAGCCCCATCAGGAGTGATCCCTGAGCACAGAGTCACAAATATACCCTGATGGAGTCAGAAAAAATAGTACAGTGTAGTCACTTATGTGCCTTGCATGCAGCTGACCTGGGTTCTATCCCCAACATCCCATATAGTCCCCAGGTCACCACAAAAAGTAATCTCAGAGTTTGTTTGTTTCTTTATTTTTAGGTCACACCCGGCTACACTCAAGGGCTACTACTGGCTCTGTGCTCAGAAATCACTCATGGCAGGCTGGGGAGACCATATGGGATGCCGGAATTAGAACCAACGTCCTTCTGCATGCAAGGCAAATGCCCTACCTCCATGCTATCTCTCCGGCCCCAAGTAATCCCAGAGTTTAAAGCCAGGAGTAACATCTGAGCTTGTCAA
>PVKC010035845.1:0-13333 GCA_004027635.1 Crocidura indochinensis
GAAAACTACTAGTGTGGTCTAAACATGCCCATAAAATTGTTTTAATAAAGTTATATAATTACATAGTGGTTTTCTACATGTTGATATTTTTCATTTATCTTCAGTAAATGTTTTATATACATAGTCACTAAGACCTTTATATAGTTGAATGATTTTTACTGCAACAGTTGCTATTTTATTAAAATAACATTTATATATAATATATCATTTTAGGGTAAGCCTATTAAGTTAACATTGTATATACTGTTTTATATTTTATTTTTTTATTTTATTTTTGTTTTTTTTTATTTAGTGCCAGGATTATATTTCACTTCTATCCATTGGCCCCTTTTGTCTGATGTACTCACTTTCCCTCTCCCATCCATGCTAACACTATTTTTTCTTTTTTAAAATTTTATTAAAACCATTGTGATTTGCAAAGTCCTTCATATTTGGTTTCAGACATACAATCAATCAATCAGGGCCAATCCTACCATCAGTGTTCACCTCGCTTCACAAATATTCCCCAAGTGCATCCTATACCATGTCCCTTTGCCCCAGCTTGCCATAACAGGTCAATTTTAGTTTAGATTGTTAAAGTTTGGGTCTCTTGATTCCATTGCTGTTGCCTTTGGCTTGGATATATAGTTTTTTTTTCTTTTTTTGTTTTGTTTTTTTTTTTGGAGGGGGTCACACCCGGCAGTGCTCAGGGGTTACTCATGGCTCCATGCTCAGAAATTGCTCTTGGCAGGCACGGGGGACCATATGGGGCACCGGGATTTGAACCGATGCCCTTTTGCATGAAAGGCAAATGCCTTACCTCCATGCTATCTTCCGGGCCCTTTTTTTTTTTTCTTTTTTAAGACTACCAATGCACCATAGACTACTTGGCTCCTGACCCTCATTCTTTTCATATTTGTGTTTCTCCTATTCCACTCAGTCTTTTTTCCTTAACCTCACTGTACTTTGAGGCCAAGTGTGTTTGAGACAATTCCCGTTTAGACCATTGTATTTCCTTATGCAATTATTCTAAGTATCACATATAAATGATATTATTGTGTATTTATCCTTCTTCTCTGGCTTAATTAATTGAACATATCTTCCAGTTCTATCCATGTAGCTGTAAATTTCATGGTTGCACCATTATTTACAACTATATTGTACTCCATTGTATAATTGTATCACATCTTCATGATCCACTCATCTGTTGTTGGACATCTAGGTTGATTCCAAGTCTTGGCTATTGTACTTAGTGTTGTAATAAATAGTGGTGTTCATACATCCTTTGGATGAATGTTTTTCTAATCTGGGGATAGATACCCCAAAAAAGGGATTGCTGGGTCATTTGGCAGCTCAATTTTGAGTTTACTGAGAACCCATTATACTGTTTTCCAGAGAGGTTGGATCAGGCATCATTCCCACTAATGGTAGATGAGAGTTCCTTACCAACAGAGATTGTTCCCAGTATTTTTGATATGTGCATCTTTACTGGTGTAATAAGATATCTCATTGTTATCTTGATTTGGATTTCCCTAATGATTAGTGATGATGAGTATTTCTTCCCCGTGTCTGTAGGCCATCACTTGGTTTTCCTCAGAGAGGTGCCTATTCATTGTTCCACATCTGGGGAAATCGAAGAGGTCAGTACACCCAGAGCCCAGAGGACGGCAAGCCTCACCCTGAGGAAATCACCTTCCTGATCATGGAATCACCCCTACCAGGTAAGTATCCACTTTCCATTTTTGATGTAGTTAACCTTTGTGAATACTTTGTATATCCTAGATATCCAAACTTTATCTGATGGTAGACACTATTTTTCTATGATTTTTAATAATGTTATTATTGTAGCTTAGGTAATATGCTTAAATTGGTGGTGGTTAAATTTAGGTAAGTTGGTTAAATTAATATGGCATTTAGCAGAAAGAAATGTGTAGTGGATGGCGTGGTAGCTAGTTATAAAGATGGTATGATTATAGGTAGAATTTAAATTTGTTGGAGGTTATTAAACAGTGAATATGAATGTCATTTTAGCTCTACATGAATAAATCTAGAACTATTTTTTCTGAGGTTGAAATAATTCCACTAAGGTATTAACACTGAAAGGACATATATATATATGCACACATATATAATTTTAAATAAAAAGGTGTGGGCTATTTTTGGAAATGTGAAGGAAACTGTTTTTTTGTTGTGGTTGTTGTTTGTTTGTTTGTTTGTTTTAGGCTATACCCGGCAGCGCTCAGGGGATATTCCTGGCTCTGTTCTCAGAAATTGCTCCTGGCAACATGGAATGCTGGGAATCAAAGCTGGGTCCAATCTGTTACATACAAGGCTAACGCACCTTCGCTGTGGAGCCTGAGGAAATATTTTTTAATGAAAATTACATAACAAATGGCTAGAAATAGATACATTCTAAAATTTTTATTAATATTTTAAGGGTAAAATAATTTTTTTGTTTTGTCTTGCTTTTAGGTCACACGCGGCAGAACTCAGGAATTTATCCTGGCTCTGTGCTCAGAAATCACTCCTGGCAGGCTTGAGGCACCAAATAGGAAGCCAGAAATTGATCCTGGGTTAACTGTGCAAGGCAAACCGCCTACCTGCTATGTTATCTCTCTAACCCCCAAAATTCTTTACTAATGTGACAAGCACTAGATTATTTTATATATGTATTTGCTAATTAACCTTTACTTAAAGTAAACATAAAATATCAATTTAGCAACTGGGAGGGGGAGGGACTTGGAGACTGAGAGATTAACACATATAGGAATTGCTTATTAGTAGGTTTGTTAATATAATTATGCCTAATTATTTTTGTTTTGTTTTGGTTCACACCTGGCAGCGCTCAGAAATTGCTCCTGGCAGGCTCAGGGGACCATATGGGATGCCGGGATTCGAACTACCGACCTTCTTCATGAGAGGCAAATGCCTTACCTCCATGCTGTCTCTCTGGCCCTATGCCTAACTAATTTAAAGATAAAAATAACAAAGGTATTAAATGAAGACTAAAGAATATTTTTCAATAGAGATGAGGGCCAGGAAAACCAGTCTATGGTAGGAAGCTTCCCACAAATAGTGGAGCAGCGCAGTTAGGGTAGAGAAGAGACCACTATGGCAATGATAGTTGCAACTGATCACTCTGGACAATAACTGAGTATTGAATGTATTTGCACAGTATCTCTTCATTAACAATAGTGTAAACCACAGTGTCTAAAAAGAAAATTAGGAAAGAGAGAAAGATTGAAAGAGACAGAGACAGAAAGAGAGAGGAGTAAAAAGCCTACCCAGAAGTAGGCAGGGGCATGGTGGGAAGGAAGCTGGAGACATTGGTGGCAAATAATATTCAAGGGTGTTGTACTTTGTAAGCCTGGAACTCAGTCATGAACAACTTTGTAATCATTGTGTTTAAATAATGTAAAAATTCAATATTTGTCATAGTCTATACTACATAAAATAATGGAAATTTATAAGATGTAAGAATTTGCAAGCTTCTCAATTATAACTTGACTTAAATTTAATTTTATTATTGTGTGAGCTTAAGTGAAGTTGAGTTTTTCATCGTTTTAATTAATTCATTTATAAAGTAGGTATAAAACCACTAACCTTAAGAAATATGTATAATATACAGTACAGTGTCAATTAGCCAAAATTTTGCTTCTATTTTGACATTAGTTACACTGATAAAATATAAACTTCATGTCTTTTAATACTAAATTAATGATCATGCTAGTGGATTACATTTAAAAGTACTATTAATATGTAATATAATCCATTGATATAGTATTATTTGTAATTGGATTTTGTTATATAAATAATTTAGATAGTGACATTGTATCAATATACTTCATAAATTTGAAGTATCATATGCTGTATATTAGATACAAATATGAATCTACTAATTTTTAACAACAGAACCTCAGTTTCTGCTCTGAGAGACTGAGAATTATGACAATAACTTCAGAGTTATTAAGAAAATCAGGATAATATATATAAAACAACTTTGTAACTCTAAATAAGAAGATGAAGATGAAATATTGTATTTTTGTTTTAAGATGGCATTATTAGACCTCAATGATATGACATTTGGAATAAAAGTGATAAAAACAAAAGATGAAAAGTAATGTAATTAACAAAACATGCTAGAGCAAGCAAATATTTTTATTATTTTTTTAAACTTAGCTACTCCTATCTTGCTCTATTCTCTGGGATAATTCCTATTGGGATTTTTGGGGAGCTGTGACTTGAACCAGGGACATCACCTAAATTCCTGCACTGTCTCTCTGACTCAGTTCATTATTTTAGGGTTAAAATTATGAATAAGTTGGTTATCATCACAAACAATATACTTCAGTAAACTAATTTTTCTAGTGTCCCTAAAATAAAAATATAATCAGAGCTCCATTCTTCTACACATCATACTTTTTATAAATAACATTATAAAAGTAATAGATAAATCATAAATGTAATAAATTAATAAATGTAATGATAATTGTAACCAAGGTTTTATATATGTAATCAATGTTTAACAATTTTTAATGATAAAAGAAACAAAACATTAATACTTTAGTATGTAATGATTTAGAAGACATATTTTTATAAAATGATTGTTAACAAACAAAATGTTGAATGCTGCCAACAGAACTGTATGGTGATTTTTAAGAAAGTTTATTTTTGAAAGCCATAAAACAGTGCCATATAGGAAACTTGTGTAGTCATGGACTGGTTGTTTAAAATGTCAGCCAAATGAATGTAAGAAAAATTAAAATTACTGGCTTTTTCCTACCGTACCAAGATCAGTCTTAAGATCTGTTGGCAGACTTAACTTTCTTGATCCTTTAACTGAAACAACAGAAAAAGGAAAAAGGCAGTTGTTAATCATGTAAAATTAAAGAGTAGTATGAGGGAACAGTATGTCTTACAGTGCAATTATTAAAATTTTGATGGTTATTTATTTAGTTGTATGTATGGAGCAAAAACCTGTACAATATTTGTGTCACTCACTAGTAATATTTTATATGCAAGCAGAATCATGAAAAACCTATTGTTCTTCCAGGAAATAATTGATTGGATCTTTATGGGGTTTTTTTTTTTTTTTTTTGGTTTTTTGGCCACACCCAGTGACGCTCAGAGGTTACTTCTGGCTATGCACTCAGAAGTCGCTCCTGGCTTGGGGGACCATATGGGAAACCAGGGCATCGAACCGCAATCCATCCTAGGCTAGTACAGGCAAGGAAAGCACCTTACCTCCAACTCCACTGCCCGGCCCCGGATCTTTAGATTTTGCTGCAGTTTTTATGATATGTGTTCTGAGAATTATTTGTATTCATTCAGAAAGAACCAAAAAATAAGTTTATGTCAGGTAAATAAATATTTACCAAATGCATAAACTCCTGTTGTAAATCTTATAAAAGTAAGAAATAAAGTAAAAACTTACTTTTAAAAGTAAGAACTAATAAAACTTGGCAATCTATTTTTGTTTTTTATTTGTTTTTTTTTTTTTTTTTTTTTTTTTGGGTCACACCCGGCAGTGCTCAGGGGTTACTCCTGGCTCCATGCTCAGAAATTGCTCCTGGCAGGTACAGGGGACCATATGGGGCACCTGGATTCGAACCGATGACCTTTTGCATGAAAGGCAAATACCTTACCTCCATGCTATTTCCTGGGCCCTGGCAATCTATTTTTGAAATATAAAGTTCTATTTCTAGTGTATTTGATAGATAGGAAAATGACTACATCATGGATGGATATAAAGGCATTACTGAATGCTAAAATTTAAGAAGGTAAGAGCATCTTGAAATATGTTTGAGTTGGGGCTGGGCGGTGGCGCTGGAGGAAAGGTGCCTGCTTTGCCTACGCTAACCTAGGATGGACCACGGTTCGATTCCCCGGTTTCCCATATAGTCCCACAAGCCAGGAGCGACTTCTGAGCACATAGCCAGGAGTAACCCCTGAGCAACATCGGGTGTGGCCCAACGCCCCCCCCAAAAAAAAACAAAAAGAAATATGTTTGAGTTAATTAAATTACATCATTAAAGATAAGATTTTCTAGAAAATGTTTTGCTAAACTAAAATACTCTAAAGTTTTCTAGGAAAACTTGCTATTTATGTCAACAAAAATTTTACATTGGATATTGTAAGCATATTCAACTATAATGCATACTATTATATAAAGAAATTGAATAGTTGAAGTTACATTAAGACTATTTTATTAATACTTTACTGAGACTCAAATAAGCTCTATCAATTTGTTTCTATCTTTTATGTTTGGTTTTGGGACACACCCTTAGGGACTACTCCTGACTCTGTGCTCAGAAATTATTGCTGGCATGCTCAGAGCACCATATGGGATAGCAGGGATCAAAATATGGTCAATCACATGCAAGACAAATGCCATACTTGCTATGCTTGATTCTGGCCCATGATTTCTATCTTTTTTTTTTTTTTTTTTTTTTGGTTTTTGGGCCACACTCGGCGGTGCTCAGGAATTACTCCTGGCTATCTGCTCAGAAATAGCTCCTGGCAGGCACAAGGGATCATATGGAACGCCAGGATTTGAAGCAACCACCTTAGGTCCTGGATCCTGCTAAGGTCCTGCTTGCAAGGCAAATACGCTGTGCTCTCTCCAGCCCCATGGTTTCTATTTTTTAATGAGCATTTTATTTTACAGCTAGATAAATTATATTAAAATAAAAATTCAGGAAATATACATGGAAATATAGCTCAGAGTGCTTGCTCTACATGTGTGAGAATTTTAGAGGTAATCTCTGGCCCTATTAAAAATAAAATATAGGAGGACACAGTAAAAAATACTAAATTTTAAAACTTATAAAATGTAATTTACAGATTTCTTTGTCACCACATAGCTAAATATTTATATATACATGTATCCTTTAAAAATCATTAAACAATTTGTAGCTTAATCGTATTTGTCAATATTCTTGAAATAAGTTCTAATGTTTCAGATAGAATATAACTCTCAACAAATAGGTTCCATAAAATATGACAATATAAACCTCAAAATACTTTTTAGTAATATGAAATATTACTTCTATGTTTTTACAAGCATTAAAATTCACAAGTATAATAAAATTCATTAGTCATACAAAAAAGATGGCATGCAAGAGTTGATTCTGGACACTAGTTTGCTGACTACAGTAAGTTAGATTCTTCCCAAACTATATGTTAATATATTCTCACCTTTTATGCTTTTATTGACATACTGATCCCTGGAATAAGAGAGACAGCTCAACTACATGATCACTGTTAATATGGTTACTCAGTTGTTCAAACAATTATTAAGACAGGGAAAAAATTAATTTTGTTATCAGTGGATCCTTAGTTAACAGCGTTGATTGAAGTAGAACAGAGGAGACAGTTTAAAAGGGATGGAATGTGTTTCATGTAGGTTCCCCGAATAATTCTGTCTCTCACATTATAAATTATGTCAGTTGTGACCCCCTAGCACTACCTGGTTGAGTATCATCTCAAGAGACAGAGAAAAAGTATTTGGAAGAATCCAATAGCCTTTCTTAATATGAGCTCTCAACACAGATATAGTAGAAATGTACCTCAAACGGATAAAGGCCATCAACAAGAAACCCCAAGAAAACATAATCATAGACAACAGAAAGATTTTCTTTTATTTTTGTTTTGTTTTGTTTTGTTGGGGAGCACACTTGGTGACGCTCAGGGGTTACTCCTGGTTATGTGCTCTGAAATCACTCTTGGCTTGGGGAACCATATGGGACACCAGGGGATTGAACCGCAGTCCGTCCGTCCGTCCTAGGCTACCGCCGGCAAGGCCGACACCTTAGGTAACTCCACACTACTGCTCCAGCCCCAACATAAATATTTTCTTATAAAATCAGGAACAAGAATATAAACTCTCACAACTATTATTTAACATAGTATTTAAAGTCCTAACCTGAGCAATTAGGTGAGGGCATTGCCAAAACAGTGAGAAACTGGTCAGAATTCTTCAGGGATCACTGGCAACATCTATACCTTATTGGACTAAAGAAATGATATATATTTGAGGCCCCAGTAAACATGTTAGAGAAAAGTTTGAAACATATATTTTAATATATGTTTAGATATATTTCATATATACTTGAGACAATTATTTATATTATATATTTAAGACCCCATTAAACATGTTAGAGAAAAATTTGAGACATCCTCCCTGGTGATAAATACCATTATAGAGCAACAAGCAGCCTGGAATTGAAAGCTAAAAATGCAATGTTGCATTTTAGGAAAAGGGAGGTAATTGAAACAATAAACAATGATCTAGAAGAAATCTTTTAGGATGTTGGAATTTTATCTTGAGGGTGGGCTGGAGAAGAGTGAGGGATAAATTGAAACCTGACATTTTAATCATATATTTCTCTCACAAGTGGGAGACCAAAGAATCTAAGATGCTGGATCAGAATCAGCAGCAGGATTCACTTGGAGGCTTCTTGCAACCTTGCTGAGGGACAGCATTCTTAATATCAATTATAAAACATCTCCCTAGGGTGAGCTCCACTCATGCCAGGCTAATGGTTGGCAATAAAGGGTGAGTACAACAAGAGTCAATGCAACAATATATTTGTCAGTGCAATCAATATATTTGATTTATTCTTAGCCAGCTCCTCACAGTTCACACAGTTTACTGCTTATCTCTATACTCCTTATAGGTTTCCCAGATGAATGACTATAGTCAAAAGCAGTCTGTCATATTCATAGCGGAGGGCAGCATTGTCTGCTGTACGCAGCATTAAAGGGATGCTCTGTGACTTAGATATCAGTTTCTTCTTAAAGTCCCATGAAAACTACAGAACCAAATGAAAGCCTAACTCACCACAGCAAGACAAGTGAGGGCCCTTAAAGCTTTGGTGAAATAGTGCCTCGGGGTACTTACAGTCTTAGATGTACTTACAGGCTTAATTAACCTTAACAAAGACATGCTACTTATTATTTGTGACTCTGCTACCCTGCTCATCCCCGGGCTTGCCTAGATGTGGGATTTTGATCAACTACTTGCTCAACCTTGGCAGCACCTTGTTAAAGATGCTAAACACCTGTGATTAGGAACCTGGAGTATATTTCAGTGGTTAAAAATGCCCACATTGTGAGCATAAAACCTTAATTTTAATTCTCATTGCCACCATATACCTGAGTATGATTTTAACATCTATGTTGTTGGTGCCTGGAAGTTCTGCTTTCTGCAATGAACAGTGTTGCAGACAGTTTCCAGATTCTTAAAAGTAGGCTTGTACCAGCACTACAACTAAAGGCTTTAATTCTCTTATTGAAAAGATATGTGAGGGACCGGAGCGATAGCACAGCGGGAGGGTGTTTGCCTTGCACACGGTGACCCAGGATGGATCTGGTTTAATCTTTGGCGTTCCCCCGAGCCAGGAGCAATAGCCAGGAGTAAGCCAGGAGTAAGCCCTGAGCATCACCGGTTGTGTCCCCCACAAAAAAACTCTGAAAAGATATGTGAACATTGCCGGGAAATCTGCCCTATGGAAAACCACACAGGTCTCCTCACTTCCTAAACTCAGAATATGGCTTCACTAAAGTAATGTGATCCCCAGTGAGGACTAGTGTAAGCATCGCAACTAAAGGAGAGTGACCCCATCAGCACTGTGGCTGTAAATTCTACAGCCAAATAGGCATATGTATGACCACCAGTTTGTGTAATAGCCACATGAAATGGAAGGGGTATAAATAAAACTTAACACCTGAAATGTAGAAACCCAGGTGGTTCCTGTTTTCCACTATACTTCTTTACAACATTTGCTGCTAGATATGGGCAAATGTGAATGCCCTGCTAACTACTTAGGAGTCTATAGTTGTTTTTAGGCTTTGGTGGTTGTGAACCATTAGTCGTGGATATTTACAGTTTACAGTTACTGAGACCCACAATAGCTATGCTATAAAAGTCTAGCAGGACTTTGGACTGTAATCTATGGGTTTCAGTCCAGATTTGATATGCCTAGGTAATATAAAATAATATTCAGGGCATTTGTGATTTGCATATTGTTTCCAATGATCCAGATGCATATGAATTCAGAGTCACAGACTGTTTCTAGAATAGTGATTCTTCAGATCAGTGCTCAAGACAGCTGGAACACAGACCATCACCTCCAGCCTTTACATAAAATATGTAAAGGGACGATGAAGAAATGGTGGAATTCACTTGCATCAATGAATGAAGACAAAAGCCTGTGAAAAACCTCAAGCAAAAATAAACATTCCTAAAGATGCTCCCAAAATGAGAATATCAATAAAAGAGAGTTTCAATGAGAACAGAAGAGAAAGCATGAGAGTAGGAGAAAATTTCAATGGGGAAATAATTGACTGAAGACCACAGTGGTCAAACTCAAGACAGAAAGAACATCTTCTACACCCTTGCCAGGAACTGAGGTGTTTAATAGAAGGATTTCAGAAGCTGAGGATCAAATTAGGAACCTCAAAATAAGTTAGAGTTTGAGAGGAAGAAAATATTTGCACTCAACAATCAGATTGGTATCTAGGATATACAAAGTAGTCACAAAGGTTAAAAATGTCAAAAATGTGGAGTGGAAATGAATAGACATCTCTCTAGGAAGACCAAGTGAGATAGTCAATAACATGGGAAAATGCTCACCACTTATCATCAAGGAAATCCAAATAAAGGGAATAAGATAATTATCTTAAACCAGTGAGGATGGCACATATCAAAAATACTGGTAATAAACACACTTAGTCAACATAAAGTTGGCAGGGATGTGATGAGAAAGGAAATCTTATCCACTGCTTGTGGGAATGCTTCTGGTTCAAGTCCTATGGAGAACAGTATTTAGGGTTTCAGTAAACTCAGAATCAAGCTGCCATATGACCAAGCAATCTATCTTTTGGGAATCTATTCCTAGGACAGAAAAAAGCTTCATTCAAAAGGACTTATGCACATTATTATTCATTGCAGTACTTAATACAATAGCTAAGACTTGAAATCAAGCTAGATATCCAACAACAAATGAAGATGTACTTTTATACAATGTAATACTACATAGGTGTAAGGAATGATGCTGATCATGCAATCTGCTGTAACATGGATGAAACTGGAAGATATTATGATAAAGAAGTATACCAGAAGAAGGATAAATATAGGATGATATCACTTATAGGTTGCATTTAGAATAACTGCATGAGAGAATGAAATGATTTAAATAGGGATTGGCTCACAGTATAGTGAAGAGAAGGTAAGAAATTCAGTGGAGAGGAGAAAGACAAATGTGAAATAATGGGGGGTAGGGGCCAAGAGGACTTGGGTGCATTGGTGGGATTAAGAAAAAACAGAACTAAATATCCAAGCCAGAGTCAACAAAAGTGAAATCATAAAACCCAAGTTTTAAGAATCAAACTTAAAAAACAGTGTCTTATGATGACAAAATGGAGCAGGGAGTGGTGAAATGGAATGGATTCTGGGAACTCTGGTGGTGGGATTGGTGCTGAAATACTTATGTTTAAAATTCAGCTATGAATAACTATAAATAAAAATGCCTTAAGTAAAACCTTCAGAAAGCACAATTAGAGCAAATCTCTCATGCTCCAAAGAAACAAAAAGAATGAAAAAAAAGAATTTATGGAACACTATCAAAAGGACAGCATTTACATTATAGAGGTTCCAGAAAGAGAGGAAGGGTATAGAAGAGAAGAATTATTGTTTAAAATAATAACTGAGAACTCTCCAAATATGATAGAGATAAATATCCAGATATGGAAAGCTCAAAGAATTTCCAAACAAAATAACCCCAAGGACCTCATATTCTTCTGTTTATTTATTTTTGGATCATATCCAGGAGTGCTGAGCGACTAGTCCTGTTTCAAAGTAAACCTAAATAAACACTGAATTGCATCATTAAAATGGTAAAAATCAGAGCAGACAAAAGAAATGTCCAAATTAGTAAGGAAATATACTATCTCTATATCCAGATAACATAGAATACACAGTATATAAATGGGTTAAAGACTGAATTTAAGGTGCTGGAGCGATAGCACAGTGGTATGGCATGTTTGCCTTGCACGAGGCTGACACAGGACAGACCTACATTCGATCACCGGCATCCCATATGATCCCCCAAGTCAAGAGCAATTTCTGAGAGCATAGCCAGGAGTAACCCCTAAGAGTCACTGAGTGTGGCTTCAAAACTAACTAACTAACTAACTAACTAACTAACTAACTAACTAACTAACTAAACAACCAACCAACTAACTAACTAACTAAAGACTAAATTTAAAATTTGAAACAATTAATACATTGAAGAAACAAAAAACCTAAGCGGTAAACTCTGATGTGATCTGGAAGTCTTTGCATACTTAAGAGAAATAAAAGCAAAATAAACAAGCAGCTTTACATCAACAAAGGGTTCTGGGCCAGAGAGATTGCTGAGGTCTGGGTCCATATTTTGCACAAAGGAGACTTGGGCTCAAAATTCAACACCAAATATGGTTCTGCAGCCACTTATCCCCTTCAGTCCACTAAACTGGGTATGATCTAAAACACCCAAGGTCAAAAATACAAAATACAAAACAGGGAAAATTTTACTACATATCAAAAGAAGCCATAAACAAAATTAAAATGCAGTCTGCTTAGTGGAAGGTATTTGTAAATTATTACTTGGTAAGTGGTTAGTATACAAAGTATTTAGATAAACTCAGTTTAAAATATTTCTATTTTAAAAAGGAAAGAAGAGCTAAATAGATACTTCTTCAAAGAAATCACACAGATGGTCCATAAGAATGTGAAAATGAGCTCAATATCATTTTAAGGAAATGCAAACAACACAGTGAGATCACTTCCCACTCTTGAGAAGGCTATCATTAAAATAACAGGCGCTGAAGAGGGTGTGGATAGAAGGTAATACTTGTACACTGTTGACAGGATTATAAATTGATGTAGTAACTATGTGAAAAACTGTATGGATTTCTCAAAATTCCCAACAGTAGAAATATCATATGTCTACATCTGAGTATTTTTCAAAGATTATAAAACCACTAACTTGAAAAGTCATATGCACTCCCAACTTAATTTTTGCATTATTTGCTACAATAATCAAGATTTGGAAATAGCATAAATGCTCTTCAATGAATGTATGCATTAAATATATATGCATCTATACATATGTATATGCATGTATAAATATGCACACACATTATCAATTTGCAACAATATGGGTGAATCTTGAAGAATGAAAGAGAAGTAATAAAAACCATTTGACTTTTGCTTGTGGAAGATAAAACAAATGAACAAACAAGTCTTGATTTATTATTAATAGTTTATTATTATTTAAAGTAATATGATAAAACAATTTCATTATTTTTT
>PVKC010035846.1:0-13369 GCA_004027635.1 Crocidura indochinensis
TTGGCAGTTCTTGGAAGTTGCTCTTGAGGTGCTAGGGGAATGTAGTGCTGTTGACAGAATCTAGTGCTCCCACATGCAAACCTGAGTTCTATTTTTCTAAGCTATCTCCTGGAAAGACTTCATGTAAATATATTTTAAATCCTAGAACAAATGAGACAAAAGTATAGCCCTTTTGAGTTAAGCAATGGAATGGAGCTGGGATATCAAGAAGAAAAAGGAATGAAACACTTAATAAAGTGGGGATGACTTCATATGACAAAAGCTTAATTTTAAATATTTGTCCTAAATGTTTGATTTTTGCTTTTCTGGAGATGTAGCTAAATCTAATTAATTGTAACTGCAAAGATCTAGTATACTGCCACTTGAGGGTCGATTAATTGAACAGCATGGTGATGTCATGTAGGAGTCTCTTGTCCTCAAAATATCATCTTGTTCAGTGAGTCACAAAAGTTTAGATGTCTGTTTGTTGTTATTGTTGTTTTTTTTTTTCATAGAATGAAAAGGCACAGAGAAGAGAACATTTTTTTCCCAAAAGATAAACTGCAGATTGATGGGAGCCAGAGTGGTCAGTAAATTTCTTCAAGAGTTGATCCATGAGGCACATTTCATTGTATCTGCATTTCTAATCCAAAAGTTCCTGAAGAAGGATTCAATCTGTCTTGGAAGATTCTTCTGATTCTCTTGGGCAATGCCTATCTTACTGGGTCTAAATGGAAGTGTTGTGACTAGGATCTCCTAATTAGGAGGACAGCTAAGGCAGGGAAATATGACCTCTTTGTGCCTGAGTATATCAAAAGAAAGTTGGGAAAAAACAGTGGAAATGAAGTAGGTTACTGACAACAATTTCTTTGTTAAGATTATGCCCTCATTAATATCTTAGACATACGAGTTACTGACAGAACTTAAGAAGAAAAAATAACCCCATCAAAAATGGGGAGAAGAAATGAACAGACAATTTCTCAAAGAAGGACTACAAATGGCAAAAAAGACAAATGAAAAAAAAATGTTCCACATCACTAATCTAATCAACAGGGAGATGCAAATCAAAACAACAAAGTGGTACCATCTCATGTCACAGAGACAGGCACACATCACAAAGAACAAGAACAGTCAGTGCTGGTGGGTATGTGGAGAGAAAGGACTCTCATTCATTGATGGTGGGAACGCCATCTTGTCCAGCCTTTATGGAAAACAATATGGAGGTTCCTCAAAAATATGGAAACTGAGTTCCCGTATGATCCAGCTATACCACTCCTAGGGATATTTCCTAGAAACACAAAAATACCTTCTGTATGCCTATATTTATTACAGAGCTATTTACATAGCCAGAATCTAGAAACAATACAGATGTCTGACAACAGATTAGTGACTAAAGAAACCGTGGTACATATAAACAATGGAATTCTATGCAGCCATTAGGAAAAAATGAAATCATGAAATTTTCCTATATCTGATGGACATGGAAACTATTATGCTGAGTGAAATAAGTCAGAGGGAGAGAGATAGATGTACAATAATCTCTCTCATCTATTGGTTTTAAGAAAATAAAATACATTGTAATAATATACAGAGACAATAGAGATGTCGGCTGGAAGGACTGGCCTGGGAAATGAAGCTTACCACAAAGTGTGGTGAGTTCAGTTAGAGAAATAACTACACTGACAACTATCATGACAAGAGTAGTGAGTGAGATATATAGAATGCCTGTTTCAAATAAAGGCAAGATGCTGGGGAGGAGGGAGATGGAGGGCATTGGTGGTGGGGGTGGTGGGAATGTTGCACTGGTGAAGGGAAGTGCTTTCTTTTTTATAACTAAAGCCCACTACAAAAATGGTTGTAATTGTGGTCTTAATAAAAGATATTCAAAAGAGATGACACCCCCAAAATTATAAGATACTGATGATCAAGATATTATTATACTTCCAACATTAAGTATGTAAAATAGCTCCATATTTATGACAAATGAGTTTCTTAAAAAATAAGTACAATTTTGCTTTATCTACTTGGAATGTTAGGACTATAATTACATCTTTGAATTTACTAGTATTTGGGGTTTTTGTAGTAGTGTGGTGAAAGTAGTTATGCTACAGCAACAAATAAGAAAAATGGAAATAAAGATTCTTCAATGAATTTTGAGGTAGCCAAACCTTTTTGCAGGGAGCCAAACCCAGTGGTACTCAAGAGTTACTCTTAGCTCTGAACTCAAAATCACTTCTAGGGAACTCAATGGACCTTTGGATACCAAGGATCAAATAGAGTAGACCAAGAGAAGCAACTTACCCATTGTACTAACACTCTGGCTCAGGTAGAAA
The DNA here is from genome assembly GCA_004027635.1 of Crocidura indochinensis. Taxonomy (NCBI): domain Eukaryota; kingdom Metazoa; phylum Chordata; class Mammalia; order Eulipotyphla; family Soricidae; genus Crocidura; species Crocidura indochinensis. Next base: position 2,313 of record PVKC010035846.1, read on the forward strand.
TAGTATATGGAAATATTTATCTATATTATGTTGACTTAGCCTGGATAAATTTAAACTTAATTGATATTTATTGAGCCTTGAGAATGTAGAATCTCTGCCCAAGATAAGTTTTCTTTTTTTCATTAGACTGATTATCCATTTATTTGTATACTCATCCATTCACTAAAGAAACACTGGAGCTTACTTGCTCCAAAACACATTGTGACAGATTGAAGGAGAGAGGAATATGTCTAGAGTGATTTTCACTATTTTGAAAATGCCCTGTTTTGCATTCTATCTTGAAATCCTGGTAATCTATTATATTCTAAGCTGTGATTGGACTGGTTATTTTCATCAATGACTCTGATGGTGAAATTGAGAATAGATAGTCTACATATGCATGTGCAGCTTAGTTGAATGAATGCAGCTTAGTTGTATTTGGAAAACAGATTTAGAATTCCACATGATTTTGACAAAAAGAAGACAAGAGGAAATAAAAAGATTGTAAAAATTTGTGGCAAAAAGTAGGATAACCTGGAAACAAAAAGACCTAAACATTGGCTGCCAACATATTTATGTGGATTTTGCTAGAAAAGATCCACCAAGCAAAGGGTATGATCAGCTGGAAGTGGTGAGCAATTCAGTAAGCATTCTAATGGAGTGGAGCAAAACAGAAGAATGCATTAGTTAGAATTTTGGATGGAATATGTTCAAGAGAAAATTTACTAGAATAAATGAGAATTCAGAAAGAAGTTCTCAGACAGCAAAAATATAATATAAAACAAAAGTTCTAATATAAGATTCTTTTTGGTGCTAAATGATTTTTGGCTCTTATGACTGCCTAGAATAATATATTCATATTTATTTTTTTATCAGATTAGCTAGTAGAGAGGTAAAAATAAAATGGAATAAAATAGAGATGTTAAATGTGTTAAAATAAAATATTGCAGAGAGCCCCTGTTCCAGAGGTATATTACTGAGCCAGAAGAAGAATGCTGAATTTAGGTGTAAAGAACAGCTAAATTCTCTTTGTCTTCAGTGATGATAGCAGGTATCATGGTATTGTATTGCCCCTATGTAATATAACATAAAATATATATATTTAAGTAAGAAATGCTGAATTTGGGATTCCTAAAGGAATTACAACAGTATTAGTTATCTCTAGTCATTTTCTTAAAAACCTAACTCTAGCCTTAGCCATTTTTTTTTACATGGGACTCACAAACTTGATGGCAAACAGTCATTCTTTACAAGCTTATGATTTTTGTGAATTGAAGCTGTTGAGTATCAACATCAGATAGTAAAGAGATATGAAGTTCACCTCAAGGAGGGATGAGTGCATTTTGAACATTAACAACAACCATGACAATGTTAATGAATGAGAGAAGTAGAATGCCTGGCAGGAGTCAGGAGAATACCTGGGAGGAGGGAGATGGGGTGCATTGGTAGTAGGAATGTTGCATTGTTGAAGGAGGGTGTTCTTTTTGTGACTCAAAGCCAACTACAGTCATATTTGTAATCACGGTGTTTATGATAAAAGATATTAAAAAAAAAAACAACTACAAAGTAAAGAGAATTAAACCCGAGAGAGTATCACCTAAAAGCAAGTTCAAGGGCAAAGATAACACAACCATTGGTGTATCTAAGGGTCTGCCACTATTCTCATTATGTTAGTAACTCTTGGGCATAGTCACCTGTGCAAGGCCTCAGTGCCATTTCTGCCACTAGGCAGAAAGCTAACAAGAATGTGTTTATATAACAACTATCTTTTCATGTGATCTTTGCCTACAATAATCAAAAGAAATGAGCCAGTATTTGTTTCCATCATTGGATATCAGTAATTTCTGCTTAATGTTTATAAGCCAAATCTGAGAGTTTGCCCCAGCTTTGTTGTTTTCAACTACCTTTGGAAAACTACCCTGATGTTTTGGAGCTGCTGCCAACCTTTTTCAATATAAATTAAAGTCACAAGGCTTTGCCACTTCTCCCCATGTGTTAAAGAGTTGCAAAAGCCATTTTGAGTTCACATTCCTTAAGAGAGTTCTTTTTATTATTCACATTGAAGCTGTCAATTTTTAAAAAAGCCTTGTTATAAATGGATTAATTTATGGCAAGATTGTTGATTGACAGGAAAAAGTTTGTTATGTATGGATTTGACATCATAACGATGCATAGCCAATTTTCCCCACTAACAGCTTCTTTATGGAAGAATTCCTTCAGCCACATTGCATAAACAGCTGTTGGAAACACCTTTGCATCGATCATTTGTAATAGTTTATTAAAGTGGTACCTGGCAACATGTCTATGTAGTTAAAGGCTTGCTCATTATCAAACCTTATTTTTCAAGAGTTTATTACTCAAGCTTTTCAAATTGTATCAAACTCAAACCTCATGTGTGTGAGTACTCATTTTCAAGTTCCTTTTGTTTTTGTTTTTTGTTTTTGCTTTTTGGGCCATACCCAGTGATGCGCAGGGGTTACTCCTGGCTATGTGCTCAGAAATTGCTCCTGACTTGGGGACCATATGGGACTCCAAGGGATCAAACTGCTGTCTGTTCTAGGTTAGATCGTGCTAGCCAAAAACCCTACCACTTGTGCCACTGCTCTGGCCCCAATTATTTTCTTTCTTTCTTTCTTTCTTTTTTTTGTTAGAGAAAGTCCCAAAAGAGGGAATTTATTTATCCTTAAGTGGAATTGACCAAGACTTATTCTGCATTTGAGTTTTGAAAAAAAAAGATGATCATATTTGGTTAATTTTCTTTGTATACCAATTTTTGAATTCTAAGATTCTATCTTATCTAAAATAATTTTTTTAAGTGTGGTTTTGAATTTCACACTCAGCAGTGCTCAGGGTTTATTCCTGCCAGAAGGACAGGGGATACTTTTGGTGGTACTGCTCTTCTAGACTGGCTTTCTTTATTGTCTTGTTTTAACAACAGTTCCCTCCTCTGTCTTAAAATATTAGTTGGCAGACGACAGGCTTATTATTGAGATTTAGATTGGAATGACGGATCTTTTACTTTTACATACTATGATTCTAGATGTAAGTTCTATTTCTATGTTATCATCAATAAAAGAGAGACAAAAATAGGGTCATGTCCTTAGTACTGTTTTAAGATCTCATGAAGTTATTATGTTTAAAGGGTTTAACATATTGCTTGTACTTAGCCAGACCTTATTAGGTTATTGCTACCATCCTATGAATGCAGAGCAAGGTGATAAGTGGTTCTTATTAATTCTCTTGCACCCGTCCTTGCGTTACCTTCTGGTCATCATTTGGGGTCAATGCTATATATATATCTATATATTATATGTAATATATAATATATATTACAACTATTGATATCCCTCAGCTCCCCAGTATAATACTGGCAGCTCTTTTTTGGCAGCTTGAGTGACAATGATGCCTCCTGCCTCAAACCTGGTATACTCTGAAGCTTCCTCACGGGGGGTAGAGGAGGAAGGTGCATAATGAACTGTGCTACTCCATTAGCCTGGATAAGCCCCAGAGCATATGAAAAGCTAAAGGAGCCAGCTGGCTCCCCAGTAAGTCCTGGTTCTGCCAAGACCCACTGATTGCAGACAAGGAATCAAAGAGAAAATGGCTGTTGCTGGTGTGAGAAGGGCATCTCCCCTCCCCATCACCCCCAAGATGATAAACTTACTGGCTTAAACAGATTGTGAGAATTGAGTGGGCTAATGAATGTTTTGAAATCCATCGAGAAGGATTCTATTAAATTCTATTGTATTAGTATTTCATTTCTGATCTCTTGGGTAGTGGGCTCTTATAAAGAATAGAAGCAAACTTTCATAGGTGATGATTTACAGGGTCCCTGAACTGACTGCTGGATCACAGTTGCACACCACATGCAAAGCACTGTGCTCGCTTTCTTCCAGAATGATCAGACATTCACAGCTGGATTAAAAAAATGCTGATGCCACAATGTTTCTGGTAGAAACAGTTTCTTTTCTTTTTCAAGTGTATTAAGAATGAAAAGTTCTGCAGTTTGACTTTACATGTTATTTTTCCAGATATATAAAAGTATATATTCATAGGCAAAGAAAGTGACTTTCTTCTTCAGCCAAAATTCAGTGTTTTTCCTTCTGTCCTCACAAAAGTGTTCCTATCTGTGTCAGTTATAAAGAGTTACACCACCCTCTTTTTTTTTTTCTTCAAAAAATGTTCCTTGTACTGCTTGTGGAAATAAACATTTTCCTCTTAAAAAGAACATGCAAATGCTTATGAGAATAGGGCTTTGTTCCTGAAAAAAATGGCACAAAGTAGAAATTGAAAATGTCAGGACATATTTTCAAAATTATCGAAACTATTCAGATGAGGTAGCAGGCAATTTCTGGAGTTACAGTGAAGACCATGTGCAGTATGTGGTATGAACAATTATGACCTGGGATACTATTGCTTCATACAAGTCTTGAGAACTAAATCTTGAGAACTTCCTTTTCTTATTTTATTATTATGAAATCAAACTTTAAACAAATTGAACTAATAAAAACTAGACAGTTCTTATCTATTGTTTCAATATAGTCCATCATAAAAAATGAGAGATATTTTTTAAAAGTCTAGTAATTAATGAGCTCTGCTATCTTGATACTCTTTGATGATCTGCTGCTTTCTTGTGATGTCATTCTTTACAGTGACAAAAGACAGAAAAATCAATGTGCTTTGACTTTATTCCAAAAGCCTTCAGGAAATAATAAATTTATTGAGAAGAAATTGGTATAGAATATTTTCATTTTTCAAAGACAAAAGTGTATGCCTATGATTTTGGCAGTACTACCATCCTTTGAATCCCATTTGGACAAGTTGGGAGGAAAATCACTCTGGTTTATCAGAGTGTTCATCAATTTCATACCTTTTAGCTTAGTGGATGGTCCAATGTTTTAGCATTTGCTTATGGAATCCTCCTGTAGGAGGCCATCTTTAAGTTTTCTGCTGAATTATATTACTGATTTTATGATATTCATGTCTATTTGAGTATACCAAAATGCAGCATTGGAGGTACTTGGACCAAGAATGATTGACAGTGTCTGTAAGTACTTATTATGTCAAGGCTTCAGCTCGTCGATTGATGGGAAATGATGTATAATAAATTAGAATGATCACACATCATTTCCCATCGATTGAAATGCCAAATCCTTGAAGGAGTAATGAGTTATGGCCAATACCACTCACTGTCTTAGGGGAGATTGATTGCATATCCTTTCATTGATGTGATCGAACAACTAAGAGATCTAGCTTCCAAATCTCACCATCATTCCAGGGAAGAGCATAAAGTTAGTGTCGCCTCAGTGAGCATTGCACAATGCCATGTGGATATGAGAACATGGGTATTCTTCATCATCTGATACAGAGAGAACCCCCTCAGAATACAGATGTATCCTAGTGCAGAGAGACTCTGTAATTAAACCCTCTACCTACAACTAAAGGCAATAGAAAGACTCTTGGTTTTCTTAACAGCAGCAACAAAGCAAAAGGAGTGAGTTGACAGACAGTAAATTCAATGGAATAAATACTTAGTATGCTTATGTGTGAGTGGGTGTCTGTTTTTTCCTTTTTCTGTATAACTTATTTTCAGTATAATGTGGTTTCAAAATCATTCCAGTGGGTGAGACCAATTCATGTTCCTCAGTAGTAAGAAAAACAGTTCTTTCTTGTCTCATAATTAAATACCAAAAATCACCAGCTGTGAACAATTTTTATTTATTTAGATAGCCAACCTGTCTGTTTTTCCCAGTGGAGGCGGGAGAACTGGCATGTTGCATGAAATTCATATTCTTTGCTCCTTAGTCAACATTCAGGGACTATTTCTAAGACCTTTTGGGCCTGGTATGCCTTCTTAAGTATTTAAAACTAAACTAAAGTAAAGGTTCTTTAAAACTTCATTAATGCAATAAGTGTTTTGTGAATAAGACATTGTGAAGAAATGTTATTGTATAGTAATAATCCAATATGAAAATTATATCTCTGACAAAAACTTCCATGCTTAGAAAATATAAACTATTTCCATAAATCTATGTAACCTGAGCATTTTATTTCTTCATAGTTTGAAAACTATTAGACTGAAAGCTCTAGAACTATAAGAAATATATGTTTTACTAACTGATTCATCCTCAAAGATAGAAAAATTCTGGTGAGATGCTTAAGTGAATATTATTTGAGTAAATAAGCTAATAAAAGAAGTAGTTAAAATGTAGATTCTTTTAAAATGCAAGTGATTTAAGCAGCATTTTTAGTGGTTTTTTTTTTTTTTTTTACATTTGCCTTTTCTCTTATGGTAGAATGACAGTGGCTGTTACAATTATATCCAAAATGTTTCCATAAAATTTAGCTATTAAGTGTGAACAGTAGTGGATATGGAAAGCTGTGAGATAGAACTAACATTTAATGATATCTGCTATATGAAGACTAACTACAAAGTCTTTTGCATATATCTAAAACTACTCTGTAAAATCGGTACCACCCTCATTTTGAGACATGAACTTGTAGGATGTAAAGTAGCATTCTCAAATTTGTAGAGTGAATAGAGTTGCAGGCAGTCTAACCAGACTAAAGTCTGCTAGAAATCTTTTTGTTGTAAATCAGACTTTTATATAACTCACAGATAACTTTCCAAGAGCACCAGGGAAGAATTATGGCTTGAGGAGTCTAGTGAGAAACTCAAGATATTTCTGCTCCATAAAGATAGGAGGATATGGATACAGTCCATTGTTTCCTGTTCATACCAAGGATATATTTAAAGCATACCTAATTGTCAAATGATTCACTAAATGAAAGAATAGATCAGATTAATGAATAACCCGTGTGTCTTCTTAAACTATCAAAAAGTAAAAGTATCACAACTACCATGTTTGACTCTCAAACTCACACACATTCAGAAAATAAGTTTTTACTTGATTCATAGTTTATTTTATATTCACTCTAGATTATGTTCCCTACATTTGGCAAAGAGTCTATAAACAAGTACTTATAAGGTACGAGCAATGTAAGAGCAAGTTTAGGTCATACAAAATTCTAAAGGAGAGCAAAAGAAGAACATGATGCTGAACAAGTGCTATTGTATATATTGGCACTGGGAGAGTGGTCTAGAGAGTACAGAAATGCATGCAGATTAACTGTTTAGAACACACTGGGAACTAAGGAGGAAATGGGTCGAGGCAAAAGGAAGAGAATATGAGAAAGCACCATGGAAAGTTTTATAAATAACAAAACTTACACTAAGATGTGAGTTTCAATTTTTTCCCCTAGGGAAAAAAAGTTTTTTGAACTAAACTAAGCAGTTCTGATACGATAAAATCATATTGTATATTTGTAAGACTTATGCACATATCCACACAACTGATTGAATCTTATCTGTTAAGTGGCTCAGATAGGTGAGGTTGCTATGATAAGATTTTCTAGAACATAGACTTCAATTTCTTATTAATTTTACTTTTGGTGCTATGGTCATGTTTAGTTGAGGGTCACTCCTGTGTGGTATTGAGGCTTGGTAGGGCTTGTATGCTACTATGACTATGCCACTAGTATTAGGAGTCCATATTCTTAGTAATTTTACAAATTTATTTATTTTTGTATGGCGTTTTGGGGGTTTGGGTCATGTGGTGATACTCTGAGGTTATTCCTGCTCTCCACACTGGAATTCTCCTGATGATGCTTGGGAGTAATTCCTCGCGGAATAGCAGTGATTGAAACTGGGCCAGTTGCAAGGTAAGTACTCTACCTACTGTACTATCTCTCCAACTCCTCAATGAGTAATTTATTTAGTGATATTTATATCAAGTTTTAAAGAGAATTGCAACTTAAGAGTGAAATTACTAGTATGAAGTACAATAAACAGCCTCCTTTAATTAAACTAAGAATATTATATTTAAATACCACTTATCAGATAAAATACCACTTATGATATAAGGTAGAAAGAAAATGCTCTGTATGAAAGTAAGTAATACCATTTCACAACATCTGTATTTTCAGTAGAATATCTTGGCTATAGTAGAGCACTACATTCACTTCTAGGCAATTCCTGAGTTTTGTACTCAAAAAATCTGATTTTGGAAATTTTTAGTATGATTTATATTTAGTTAACTATACAAGAAATTCCTAATTCTGAGAAATTTTTAATTCTAAATATTTATTTAAATGTATTTTCTTATATTTAAAACACTTTCTTGTCAAAATGATGCCATTTGTGATGACTGATACAGAGGCTATCTATAAAGACCCTCTATGCACATATTTGTAAACAGGAAATATTAACAAGAGTATGAAACTTAATTTAATAACATTTATTACACCATACATTTTTCATAAAAATTTGTATTTATTTAAGTCCACTTACAGAGGCTTGTGAACCACTTTCTTTATCAGAAAAACCTTCTTATGCAAATCTCCTCTTTTTGTGTACATTTCTTTGGTTGTTCTCTTGTCTATCCTTGGGAAAAGAGAAATTCATAAGAATTTTCCTATTGCACACTTGGGGTCAGAGTTGTGGCGCAAGCGGTAAGACATCTGCTTTGCTAGCACTAGCCTAGGCCTAGGACGGACTGTAGTTTCATCCCCAAGCGTCCCATATAGTCCTCCAAACAGGAGTGATTTCTGAGCACATAGCCAGGAGTAACCCTTGAGTGTCAACAGGTGTGTGCCCCCCCCCCAAAAAAAAAAACAAAAAACAAACAAAAAAGAATTCTCTTATTGCACACTTTATATTGAGGAGAAAGGGACAATGACCTTCTAGGGTAATAAGATATGGTACTCCCTCCATGTAATCCATATAAATGAATTATAGTTAAGAAAGGGTTACTGCTATAATATTAATGCAACAGGTCACAGTGATATATTTCTACTGTGTATAAGGTGGCTTGTTTGTTCAATACTGTTCAATATAGATTCTCAAAGACTTCTTAAAAATTTTTATTACTGCACGATGATGTATAAAGTTATTCATAGTTGAATTTCAGGCATATAGAGTTCCTATAGCAGTCCTACTACCAACTTGCCTCCACAAAAATTGGTAGACTCCACAGCCTGCCTCCTTGACAGACACATTTTTGGTTGTTGTAATCTGGAACTCTTAAATCCAATAAAATCACATGATTTCAATATTCTTTGGTTTAGATTCATAGATATATCACACGTCAATAGTGTCAATTTGACCTTTACCCCTATCTCAGTTACATTTTTCCCTAGATTTTTTTCCTTTCAGATCTATACTCTAGGGACAGGGTTATCTAGGAATGTCCCCTTTTGATTCTCTCCTGTTCTATACACCACAGATAAGTGATACTATCTGGTATTTTCTTTCTTCTTCTGACTTACTTTGCTTAACATGGTAGCCTCCAGTTTCATCCAAGTTGCATTATTTCACCCATCCTTGTAGTTTTGCAGCAATCCATTATGTGTATGTGTACACTTTCATTATCCACTCATCTTTTATGGAACACCTACATTGATTTCATATCCTTGCTATTGTGCTATGTTACAATGAATAAGACTGTATATATGCCCTTCTGAATGAATGTCTTTGTGTTCAATAAATGAAATTGCTGGATCATATGGAAGCATTATCACACTTCTTAGAAATCTCCATATTGTTTCTCATATATGTTGAACCAGACAGTATTCCACAAGCAGTAGGATGGAAGATACTTTTTTATCACATTCCTGCTAATGCAGATTGTTTCAATTTTTTGACATGTGTCATTCTCACATGAAATGATATCTTATTGTTATATTAATTTGGATTTCCCTAATGATTAGTGTGATGAACAGTTTCATTTGCCTATTGGCCCTTCACCTTTCTTCTCCAGATGTGTCAGTTTATTTTCTCTCCCCATTTATGGATAGCATTTTTGTTGTTATTTGTAATTTTTTTTATGTATCTTGGATATTAAAGGTTTAACTTATATGCCGAGTGAAGTATTATCTCTTTGTTTGATGCCCTTTTAAAGGCAAGGCATAACACAAGATTGTATTGTTATGCTCAGTATACAAAGTGCTTTTATGATAGTATTCCTTTCAATATCAGCAATAGTCCAACAGGTTAGATACTGTTTTTTCATAAGGGAAAGTGAGACTCAGTGACAGGAAATATTACATCCAAAGGCCCACGCTGACCAGTTGGCAAAACTCTTACTGACTCCAAATTAGATATATTTTTTTTCTTTTTGGGCCACACCTGGTGACACTCAGGGATTATTCTTGGCTATGAGCTCAGAAACTGCTCCTAGCTCAGGGAACATATGGGACGCTGGGGATCGAATTGAGCTTCATCCTGGATCTGCCCGTGCAAGGCAATCATCCCACCTGCTGTGCTATCGCTCCAGCCCCCAAAGTAGCTCTTTTGATCTTCAAGTCCAGTTCTCTTTCTATAATATCTGACTGGCACAGTAAAATTTATATGTGAAAAGATTAATGATATAAGGTTGAGCACTCAAATCAAGTTAAAACAACTGTACCAGTCTTTCGTTTAGAAAACGGAGAATCCTCAACATTAACTTGGGGTTTCTTTAAGTCCACCATTACTGAAACAATTGGGTTTTCTGCCAAGAAACATTAAGGCTGATTTGACAAGAATGACGAGTCACTTTAAGAGTTGATTGACTGTTAGTACAAGGCTTTTAGAGCTTGCTCAAATTGCATCAAACGTGAAAGAAATGGAAGTATCTTTGTAGAGTTTCAAAGGAAAGTCTGTGGCATAAGGAACAAATGGAAGGATGGTAAAATGTGTGTACATTTTCCCAACAATTCTGATTCTTCTAACAGACACGTTACTAGGTTCTTTCATAACTTCCTATATGCTCAGAAACACATCAAAGGCTAAATTTATCAATGTTGACATGTATTTTGTTATTACTGAGAATTTTCAAAAGATCTGTTCAGTGTATTTTTTATGAGATACATGTTTTCAACTCTATTTTTGATCTTTCAACTTTGGAGGCAAATTTATCCTCCTGCCACTTTATCAGTAGGCACTTGCAATGCCAAAAGCCAAAGGAAAGGAAAATCATTGAAGTTTTCACCATCTGCACTGAAATTCTCAAGGTTCATGGGAGAAAATAGGAGGCTAC
>PVKC010035847.1:0-13371 GCA_004027635.1 Crocidura indochinensis
AAAAGAAAAGAAAAGAAAAAGACACATAGTAACCAAATGGCAAATAGGTAAGTTTGAGACATATTCTTAATGTAGCAAGAAAGGATAAGAGCTTTAAATTTTAATTGAAAAGCACAAGAATTTTAACAGATCTCTCATATGAAATGATCCAGGCAAGAAAAGAGTGGAATGATATATTCAAATTACTGAATGAAATAAGCTTTCGGTCTAGAGACCACTAGTCTGCAAAGCTCTCATTTTTAGCAAAACAGTTTATTGCTTGTATAAAGTTTGTGACAGAAACAATCTATTGGTGTTGGAAATATATTTAAAATTCTGTAATATATTACATAATACGTAATATATTTAATATATCTTTTAGTTCATGTAATAATGTCTAACAAAAATATAGTAAAAGTAGTTCCCATGTGCATTGCAGTTATTCATTTTTTTCTGTGCTTATTAATCGGCTTATAATGTTGTGAATTTAATATGAGATTGTGGAAAATATAATTGAGAAGCTTTTAAAGTTGAGATTTGGGGGGATAAAGTCAGTTTGTTCCTTGAACGAATTTTATTTTCTAGCTGTTATTTTCTCTTAGGGAGATTTATTTTACTCTTGGCAATTATTGCCAATGCTTGTAAAAAAAAAATCCTTGGAAAAGAACTTTTAAAGCGACTATTCCTTAGTTCTGAACTTGTTAAGAACTAAGCTAAAGGATTTTTTTTTGAAAAAATTTTAGTAAGATATAGGTATTAAAACCCTTTTATAGTATAAGAAATGTTGAAATAATCATTTAGAGAATAAAACATTTAGTCCATCTATAACAGAATGTCATTTTGATTGTTGTCAATTTTTACTAAGCATTGAAAATGTATTTTATGAACTTATCCTGTCAATTTTTCTTTGCATATTTATGCTAAAACTTTAAAAGAGATTTTTCTTACTTCAAAAACTCAAACCTATATAAGTATTCTTTCCTAGCAGGGAAATTTTTTTTAATTAATGGATTATTCATTAATCTACTAGTTAGGTAAAATTTAAACTTACTATTCCCATTTTATTCCCCAGACATTCCCCTGTATCTAATTTATATAGTAGAATATTTGAATAACGTTTCTGAGTATTCTGCTCAAGATTAAATAAAGTTTTACCTGAGAGAAAGTCAATAATTAAAGTGGATTATCAAACACTGTGTAGGGGAAATTTGTGGGAAGATTCAAGTTTTCTGATGAATTACTTAGATGACACATCAAACAAAATTCGGAATCATATTTTCTTCTGATTTCCTGATGTAGAATGGAAGCCCCGAAATAAATGATTGATTTTCTAAGTAAAAATAGGCTATTAAGGGTTGCCCAAAAGATCAGTTTTAGTGTTGATGACATTAAATTTATTAAAAATTTAGATTGAATACAAATTGGAGGTCTTCCAGTGTTACCTCTGTTACTGAGCATTGTGAAAATTGGAAAAGATTAAGAACCAGAGAGAAAAAGTACATACTTTTGTTTAATCTCACTAATGATATTTATAAGCATGAAATAAAATTTAAGTGCGACTCTGTTATACTTGTACATAAATGGTTCAAAGGAAATCAATAGGCAAAACCATAGGTTTGTAATAAACAATAGTGTTATGTAATTCAACTAAATTTTTGCTAATTTCTAAAAAATATCTATTTTAGAGATGAAAATAGATGTATACTAATACTGTATTTGGATCAACACAGTTTTTTGATTTATGATATAGTTATTCTAGCACTGGATCATGTAGCTAACATGAATATCACAGTATTTATGTACCATACATATACTATAAGTTCATAGTTAAATCAGTTATTGCTATTCGTTATTTATTACTTTTGAAGTGGATTTTTTTATTGATATAAGAATAAAATAAGTTAATTCAATGATAGTTAACCATTTTATTTGCAATATTGTGTTTGTTTGCCTTTGATGGTTGCGACTTACAATCCTTTGTGGGGATCAGATAGCTAGCAGTAGGGCATTTGCCTTACACAGGCCAACCCAGAACAGACCCAGATTGGTTCCCCAGCATCCCATGTGATCCCCTGAGCCTGCCAGGAGTGATTTCTGAGCTCAGAGACAGAAATAATCCTTGAGCACTGCTAGGTGTGACCCAAAACAAAACATAATAAAAAATTCTTTTTTAAAAAGACATGTGGATTACCTTCTTCACACAGAAGTCATTCTCTTGTGATATTGCCATCCTGCATAAGTCACATTCTTTTCAATAGTATGACTTGATCAATTTGTTTTGTTCAATTGTTATTTAATATATATTGATAATTATCTCTTAATATCACATAAAGCTTTGTTTGAAAATTTGATTCTATCTGTGCTTTCAGTGAACTATTCTTCCTGGGAGATTATGAATGTTGTCATTCATTTTTCTGAATTTGAGATGTACTTATTAATCAGACCATCTTTGCTATTCATTAATTAATGAATTCTCTGATTTTGAAGTTAAATTTTAGTAACATTTATCTCTTATTTTGTTTTTTTCTCATACAATCTCTCTACTATCATTTTGCAGAGAATAACAATACCTTGGGAAGCTTATTTAACTTTCTACCTTTGGTCACATAGTTTTAATCCTGAATCCATATCTGAGTCTGACAGTCCTATCTCAGATATTCTTATAGTTGTATAGTTCCTTTGCTGTCTTAAATCATTTAATTATTTTTAATTCAAACTTGGATTTTATTCTTGTTGTTTATACTATGTATTTTTACACATCTACTTCTCTGATCATGCCATAATTTAATTAAAAGATTATTATTTCTCAACCAAAATAATTAATTAAGGTTATAGTAATACATATTATGATTCTTCTGGAGGACTGGGCCACATCCAGCAGTGCTGAGGGACTCTTGGTTCTACTCTCAGAAATTACTCCTGGCAAGCTCAGGGAATGTGTCAGCTGCATGTAAGGCAAACACCCATCTGATGTGCTATCGCACTAGCCCCAATTATCATTGAAATTTAAAGAGAATTGGGTAATATCTCTACAATTTTTCAAATATTGCAGGTAGGTTATTCAGAGATGATAGCAGACAATGCCCACAGCTTACTTACTGTGCTCATGGGTAACCATTAATGGGCTTGACACATTTGGTGCTGGGGATTGAACCTGGCTAGACCACATGCAAATCAGTGCTATATGTTGCTGGTTCCTATGTTTCGATAATGCTTTGTAAGTAATATAGGAAAAGACATAAAAAATTTTAAGAGTGTATGTATTCTAAAGATAAATTTTAAATGATCTGCGTTGTTGCTAGTGTCTCCTTCCCTGAGGAGAAACAGATATAAGAAGAGCAACATTAAACATTGAAAATAAAATCCAAAGCACTTTTTAGGCCTGAGGTAGCACAATGAATTGGAACACATTGTTCAGTTCCTGCACCTCAAGTCCCCTGACCATTGCCAGGAGCAATCCCCAAGCATAGGGACTTGTTATCCCAAATGTAACATAAATTCCCTTAAAACAACAAAAATAGTATCAATCTTGTGAAAAGCAACAAATCTTTAAGACTAGCTGTTACTTGCAACTTTATTAACAGTAGTTTAGGGCGGGAAGTTGAGGAAGAAAACTGGGAATTCAGACTACAGTGATAGATTGCCTTGTGCTTCTATAGTAGCTGTGTCTTTGTTTGACATAAAATCACACTTTAAAATTTGTGACAAGTACATATTAAAATAGAGAGAGTTCAAAAAGCATGTGGATTGTCTAACAAATCTACTTTTCAACTTTAATATTTTTAAGATAAGTAAAATCTTTATAATTTTGAGTAAGAGGAACAAGTAGACATTCCTTTAACTTTAATTTCAAAGCTAACACTAATATCTTTGTAGAGCAGGTAGGGTGCTTGCCTTGCATATGGTTGATCTAGGCATTTCATGTGGTTCCCTGAGCACTGAGCCTAGAATAAGCCATGAGAACTACCTGGTCTGTCTCAAAACTTTTCTAATAAGATTTTTAGATTCTTTTTTTTTCTTTTTTTTTTTTTTGGTTTTTGGGTCACACCCGGCAGTGCTCAGGGGTTACTCCTGGCTTCATGCTCAGAAATTGCTCCTGGCAGGCACGGGGGACCATATGGGGCACCGGGATTCGAACCGATGACCTTTTGCATGAAAGGCAAACTCCTTACCTCCATGCTGTCTCCCGGGCCCCGATTTTTAGATTCTTTATGTAGTTAATCCATGTCATTCTTATTTTGAGAGTTGTTTGTTATAACATAGGTATTAATAATACCATTTTATTTATTGAAATGTTTCCATAAAATTAATGTCTGAGTTCTTTTGACTCTTTAAACTAATTTAAACTTCAGTCTCCCTGGAGTTCCAATCCTGAGTTATCTACCCTTCCTAAGGTTAGTTTTGTATATGAAGTAAGATATTGTACATCTTGTAGAACTTAGAACATCTTGTAGAATTTTAGTTCTTATGCCCCTTTATGTATGAGCCAGAAAATCCTGGTGGAGGGGACAGAGTATGTTTGACGTAAAGTCAAACAGAAAGTAACTGATTGTACCAGTTAAGACACTGATCATGCTATTCACATTAACTTGAACCAAGAATGATTGTGGGATACATTGGGAGGTGGTGGCCCATAATTGGAACTGCCAACAATGAAATATGTGATGTGCTAGATCCAACAGCACATTTGAGCACATTCAGGAGTGCTTGACATTATCCTGACAGTTACAGAGAGAGGATTAATGTGGAATTTTGGCAGAGAGATAGCTCAGCAGGCTGGAGTGTATGCTTTGCACTAAGTAACACTGGGAATAAACACCAAATCCAGGAATAGTTTCAAATGTCAGTACAAGCTCCTAGCTCCTGAGCACCTACTGATGTGACCTAAAAACAAAAAAATCTTTTTGCAAAAAAAAAAAAAAAAAAATAGAGTGGATTGAAAATCATCAACCTGGAGAAGAGTGTGATTATTTAGTTCTTTAGAACTATTGAGTAAGTAATAAATGTAAATTTAGTTCACCTAAACATGCACTATGTACAGCTGAATTTGGGTACATTTTCAGATACTTTTCACAAAGTGTTATTACTGCCAATCTCTATCCTATTCCTTTAAACCCAGTCTACCTGCCTGTTTCCATAGCTCTTATGTGCTGTTGGCTATGCTTTTTGTTTGTTTTGGAGTCTCTTGATGATAGTGGGGGGAAAAGGCAGCTTGTCACCCATTCTTTGGAGCTTCAATGATTGCCCTTAGTGGTGTTTGATGAGGAAGGACCATGTGAAGTCAAGGACCAAATCCAGTTCTCCTTCAGGCAAAGTCTTTTGCCCAATTTTCGCTGCTGTGTATGTCCAACATTGAACCTTTACACTAAGGCATCTGTCTAGAATATTTCCCCACTGTTCTTCAATTCCTATGCACGGTGCTAGGTACAACTTTCTTTAAGCAATTCTTTCTTTTTGGTTTGGGGCCAACACTCATGGTGATAATGGCTTTCTCCTGCTTTTGTGCTCAGGGATCACTCCTGTCTGGTCTCAGGGACCTATATGTGTGCTAGTGATCAAATAGATTAGGCAATGGGTTAGGCAATGGAAATGGTCACCTGCAATGCCTTAACCCCTTTTCTGTCTGATCCTAGTTTTCTTTAAAATAATCATAACTTAAATAACATTGTTTATAAAACCAAGTGGCATATAGGTGTCTTTATGTGTATGTGTATATGTTTTATTAGGTATGTTCGCAATATAAAAATTAAGATTATTACCACTTTGAGATTCCTTCTAGATTTTATCTTTCTATTATGCTTTATATCTAGCTGTAATTAATTAGAGCATTATCTTACATTGTTTGTTTCCATCTTTGTGTGGTTTTTTTGTGTGTGTATTTTTCTGTGGGAAAGAGAGATCTAGAGATTAGTAGGGAAGTGTTTCAGTATACTAAGATAATCACAAGCATAGTGAGCAAGGCATGAATTTTAGAGTAATAGATAGTTGTAGTATTTGTTACTTACTTTACTATACTTTTTTTTTTATCTACGACACTGCCCCTTCTCTGCTATCTTTTTATGGAAAAATAAAGCAAAGAAAATATAAGTGTATAATTGTTGCTTGAGCCATTGAGTGTGCAACTTGAAGAGTTTATATTTGAGAAAGATAGTGAAATATGATGATATCTGGCATTCATTTAAATTCTTTTCAAAATTTGGGATGCATTGATTATATGAATTAGACTATTCTAAAATACTACTTATGTAAAAGCAAAATAATATTGCCTTTAAGCCCCTTTTGGTAAACTGTATTTAATTACCTTGTATTATAAAAAAAAAAAGTCCAGTGAATTACTAAGCAAGATTATGACTGTTCTTTTTGACTTTGTGTTTAAAGTTTTTTGCTATATTTTTAAAATTAATCTCTTGACATCTTTGACAGAGCTTTGAAGTGCTGGTAAACTTATTTTTGTGTGGACTGTCATGTATTTCAGTATTCTACAGTTCTTATAAGAAATTTATTGTCTCCTTATTTAAACCAATGCAATTACTTCTTTTTCTTAAATTATTTTACTATGAAATCAAATTGCCAATATTTTTTCTCTTTAAAAAGACTAACTCTGCATTATATTGGATGTCTTCTTTATGTTTTACTTTAAAAAGTCACATGTAATATGGTGTAGGGTCAAACCCTGTAATACTCAGAGCTTGCTCCGGGTTTTGCACTCATGAATCACTCCTAATAGTGCTTAGGTGGCCATATATGATGCTGGAAGTAATTTTATTTTCTTATACATGACTGATATCTTGGTATTATATATCTACTAGAAGTATACTTTTTAATTAAAAGTTCATAAATGAACTGAAACAATGTTTTTAAGGAATGTGCTTTCTACTAACTTAGTGACTACAATGTGTTTGTGCTATTTGTAGTTTTGCTTCAATATTTTCAGGTTTCATCATAAAATTAGCACTTGAGAATCTCACTTAAGGTCGTAGAAAATTGAAAGAAAATTACAAAGATGAGAGAGTTTATGTACAATTGTGTCCAAGAGAAAATAAAAGCTCTTGCTATATTATACCTGGCCTGTGCCCTTGATAAGGGCTGCTATCTTGCTCAAAAGAAGGTGCTTTTGCAGTTATCCCCCTCTGTATGAGTACCTACCCAAAAATGCAGAACCACCATTAGGGTATTGGGATTTCTATTGGAGATATTTAAAGTGCTTCCTTCCTAAGTTGTCAAAATTGTTTTTTACTAAAGATATTTTTAATTGTATTCAAAAGGTGTGAAAAAAGCCTGTGATTTAAATAAGGCGGAATGATGTGTGATTATCACTTTTATGATTTAACTTCTAATAATGTTTCAGTGGTTTTCTTTTATTATAAACCATCTTTTTTTTCTTAAAACTAACTTGAAAAATTGAATGTCTTGAGTCTGTGGCTCAGTGCTAGAATCCATGACTTACATTTGGAGAATATTTGGGTTTAATCCCTGACACCACACTAAAATTACATTAAATAGTCTATTTTCCCATCACACCTTGCTTTTTGTTACTTTTTATTAGAGCACCTAATTTATAGTTTTTCTTATGCAAAGAGCATTAATTAGGTGCAATCTCTATCTTTAAAGAAAACAGGTTTAATGTTTTCATTTACTGAACACATAATGAGTTGTCTTCTTTTTTTCAATCAATACTTAAACTTTAAATAAATGTCCACTATATGACATTGTACTTGAATTCATGTGTATGTATAAAAGCCAGGATAATAATTTTCTTCATAAGGGGCGCAGAGAGATGGCATGGAGATAGGGCATTTGCCTTTCATGCAGAAGGACGGTGGTTCAAATCCCGGCATCCCATATGATCCCCCCAAGCCTGCCAGTAGTGATTTCATAGAGCCAGGTGTGACCCAAAAAACAAAAACAATAAAAATAAAAAATAATTTTCTTCATAAAATGCACAGTCCTCTAAGAAAAAAGAAGCCTTGGAGCCCGGGAGATAGCATGGAGGTAAGGCATTTGCCTTTCACGCAAAAGGTCATCGGTTCGAATCCCGGTGCCCCATATGGTCCCCCGTGCCTGCCAGGAGCAATTTCTGAGCATGGAGCTAGGAGTAACCCTGAGCACTGCCGAGTGTGACCCAAAAACCAAAAAAAAAAAAAAAAAAAAAAAAAAAAAAAAAAAAAAAAAAAAGAAACCATTAACAAATATGCCTAAAATTTATTTAATTTAGAGATTATTCAAAGTTATTAAATAATGAATAACTTAATGGTGACTTTGAATATTTGTTGTAGCAATTCAACATATAATGCTTATTTAATTTGTCAAGAAAATATAGCACTTTTCAAAAGTATGCTCTTTTTGAGTATTTAATTCATACTGAAAACACTTTAAGGAATGTCACTTGACATATTTTTCAAATATATGCTTCTGTTATACTTAATTTGAAAAGCTAGGGAAGTTAGTTACATATATTTTATAAAATGATTTCTACAAATACTTTTACACTGTCAAATGAAATAAGTTAGATTTAACATTACTTAAAGTCTCAGAACTACATTTTATTGATTTTAAGTTTCCCATGTATTAAAGTTTTGTGGGGTTTTTTTTTGTTTGTTTGTCTGTTTGTTTTTGGTTTTTGGTTTGCTTCACACCTGGCATAGCTCAGGAGTGACTCCTGGCTCTATGCTCAGAAATCGCTCCTGGCAGGCTCGAGGGACCATATGGAATGCTGGGATTTGAACCACTGACCTTCTGCGTGGGAGGCAAATGCCTTGCCTCCATGCTCTCTCCGGACCCCGGATTAAAGTATTTTTAAGAAAACAAAAATAATATAAACAAGTATTAGTAATCTGTTGAAGTAAAATTATTTATGTTTTCAGATTATTTTATGAGGATTTATGGAGGACTGGATCTTTTTTGTTCTATATTAGAGGTCTTTATAATGTCAAATGAATCAAAAATTTCATTGCATACCTATTTCTTTAAAAACTATTTGAAGAATTTCTAGTAATCTATATTTTATGAGGTTCTCAGGTCATGTTTACTTAATAAGATATATTTCGCATTTTTAGAAGATACTAAGATGTTCCCATAAAATTATACATTGCTACATTTGATCAATACATTTCATTGTTGAAAATATCCTTGAGCACCTATTCATTTAAAAGATAAATCAATATCAAAACAAATTTATCTATGGTTTTACACTCAAAACAAAATTTCATGAAAATTTCAGTATTATTGTATACTGATATATTGAAAACTTCACTTGTAAGAAAAGAGTTTTGCATTAGTGTATAAAAATGAGTGGGTAGGCTCAAGGGATTTGGCTTGGTAGAAAAGTTTTGTGTTCAGCAGCAAGCATTATCTATTCTTTTGTAAAGTTTACTATCTGTTAGATATTAGTGTTATGCTTATTTCACATTCAATTTTTATTGCCAGAAGTTCTTACTTCTTAAGAACATTACAGAGCAATATAATATTGAAACTTTTCTTTTAGAATCTGAAGATATAGTATAGTGAGTGGGGTCCTTGTTTTGTATATGATCAACCTGGGTTTGATTCCAGCACCCCATTTGGTATGGTTACTTGATTTCTCACAAGGACTCATCTGTGAACTCAAGTCAGGATAAGCCCTTAGCATAGCTGATAATGTCTAACAACCAAGAAAAGTCACTTAACATTTTTTGTTTTGATTTTTGCATGGGAATTTGCAGTAAATAGCTGCTACGCCAAAGACAAAAAAAACTGTTCAATTTTTCTGGGGTTTTTGACTTATAAGTTAAAATTATATTAATAAGGAATACAATGAAATTATAAATACAAATAATATGCTTATATATAAATAATATAATATAAATTATAAGTACAATACAATTTAATTAACCATCTTATCAGGTATTTTTCTAATTACTTTCTATGCAGTGTCTTATTATATTCTCACTATTCTAAATTTATGCTAGGTACAAAATCTTTGACCCATCTTCACAGATGCTTATGTCTGCCACTATGTCACGCTCAGTGGTTACTCCTAGTTACGTGCTCAGAAATCGCTCCTGGCTCGGGGGAACCATATGGGAAGTTAGGATTGAACCAAGGTCCAGCCAATCTGCATGCAAGGCAAACGCCCTATATCTGTGCTATCGCTCCTGCCCGCTCAGAAGTCTTCTTTAAGATCTCTTTGGACTTGGTCATCTTTACCTGAATGTAGAAAGATAGAGAACTATGAGAATCTAGGTAGTTTTCTATTCTCTCCAAATTGATGGTGAGTATCTCTACAACACTGCTTTTTCTAGTCTTTTATTTCTACTTCTTTCTCAATTAAACCCCTTTTTATCCTTTGGAAATAGCTGTTTTTTACTACCATGTCCAAACAGAGTGTTAAATAACTTTATTGTTCTTCACATTCAGTTTTTTTGTTTACCTCTTTGGTTTGAATACTGCTTTATATTTACCACATTAAAGTTCGGTTTTGTTCTGGAAGGCCAAATAATCGGCACTTTGTAAACTAAACAGGAATAGAATCATACCTTATTGGTACTTATTTTCTAAGCAGTCAGATTATCAAATTGTATTTACTTGTGAAATATTTGTTTAGGTTAATTGATGTAGTTGAAACGGACTTGTAGTTTTTTGGTATATATTTTAATGGTATATTGCAGACAAAGTATCTGTTCAAATATTTTAACTTTTATTTAGTACTAGTTCTTCAAGATACACTTACATCTGCTTTTGACTTCTAAGGTAGGGTTTATGATTTTAAATGTACATATCATTACAACAAATCTGAAAACAGAAAATGCTTCTTGGCAATGAATTCATTGAGCATTTCATTGCTATCTGGAATTCGAAAAACTTACTAGGGAGATTAAGAAGATTAAAGAAGGTTTTCATAAATGGAAAATAGAATAAAGGTTTTGAATATCTACATTCAGTTTGGTATATGACAAATTGATTGCTAGAGGCAGACATTAGCTTTATAAGTGGAAGAGGCTACGTTTTATTAGATCTTCTTGTGCCCTCTGTATTAGAGATCTTTGAATTCCCCAGCAAGGAGTATTTTACTGTGTTTTTTTATTTCTAACTGTTTTCAATGGACACATTATGTAATCAGTAATCAGATGTCAGAAGGTCCGGGTGAAGAATATATTGGAAAGTTTTAGTAATTGAAATTTACTGTAGTTCAGACAATAGAAAATAGGGCCTTTACTAAATAGAATATATCAATGTAAAATGATATAGTATAAATGTATTATAACTTATGAAGATATATGTGGGAATAGAGGAACCAAAATATCATTGAGATTTATTCTAGTGGAAGCAGGGAGCTTAGAATAAGTCAGTTTTGTAAAGAAAGTGATGAAACTTAAAATGTTTTATTGTTTATGAACATTAACGTGAAATATCTACAGACCAATTGAAATTCACATTGCTATAGAGCACACACAATCCAATACATGTTATTCTTTTTTTTAAATTAAATAATGAAAACATCTGTGTTTTCTACACACTTCTCCTTTGTATAATGCTCAGTGAATATAAAGAAGTTAGAAACTTTTTATAGCCTTAGTAGAATTTGTAGAAACATAGTGAAGTTGTCAACCTAATGGTCATTTGTGTTGAAATCATTTTGTGTTTTCTTGTATTATTGTTGAAAATATTAAATTTTAAGATCAAGTGATTTCATCAAATATAATATAATTTGTTAATAAAGAGATTACTTTCTTATTTGTACAATTTAGGGAGAATTTATTAATCTAAACGCCTACATAGAATAGTGGAATTCATGTCTAACTCTAACTGAAGGTTACATCAATGAACACTTTTTATAGAATATTTTCTCAAAGCTAAAGAATTAAATATTTCATAATGTTTGTCACGATGAGTCACTTTTGTATTTCTGTGTTACTGTCATCATATAAATTAGACTTACACATATTATTGAAATACTCTGTTAAATGAAATGAGTTTCTCAAAGAAGTAGAAGTGTGCAATCAGAAAGCTGCCATAATAGAACATGTAAGGACAAATTAACTCCCAAATATGCCAAATATATTAGTATTTATTATTTTTTCAATAAAATTCAAGTAATAGATGTAAAAAAAGCAGTGTCTTAAAAACTTTTTTATTAGTTTTGGCCTTTTGGTTATAACCCTTCTTTAAAGTATTATAGTTTTGATATTAGAGTTATTATATTATAGTTGCAGAGCACTGTATTTGTCTCTCTACTAATGACTCTGATCAGTAGGCTTTTATCACTTCCCTTCTCTATCCTAATAGTCATTTAACAACTTTAAATTAGTTTGATCTAGCTCCTGAATTCAATTGTATTTTATTAAATGAAACAATCCTCTTTCTTTATCTTAAAGGAGATCACAAATTTTCTATTTTAATGTAGGTGCAAATTTTTCATGGTAAAATGTTCATTATTCTTGTCTCTGTCAATTTTGTAATTTAAAAATGAGCTCAAGTAATTAATCCTTGTGAGTCTCCTGTATTAATTATAGTCTTAGGAAGGTCTTGTTGCAGTTTTTTGTTCTTTTGTCACATTTTCACTGTGTTTACTATCTCAGCTTGATGCTTGTTGACATGCTGATTCATGTTTTACTACACTACATGGGTTTTATTCATCTAGAGAAATGAGTATAAAGAGGTCACACCTTATAATCACACTGGCATTTCTAGTGTGTTGAGGCCATATATCTCCTTTTAATTTAATCTCTCGAAAAAATGTACAGGGATTTCTGCTGTACAAATCAATAAAATTTATAATCAAGTCTGTCTAATCTCTAAACCTAATATAAAACATCACAATTATTGATTACATGTGAAGGATCTGCAAGCTATTAATCATGCATGAAAGCATAGAATAAATTGTGCCTCAGAAGAGGAAATAGACAAATAATCATCAACTCTGTCATCTTCACGTTTCTTGGTCTTTCATGCAAGCATATTGAATCAAATGCTTGCATTTTACAAAATCTATGCATTAGAATATATAAATAATGGTTACCACTTTGTTAATTTGTATACTGTAGTTTTTGTATTATAAGTTTGAAAACTTCCCTTTTTTCTCTAAAAATGTGGTCAAATGCAAATATATTTATTAATATTTCCAAAAGTGTGAAACATTTAAGTTGATATATTAGAATTATACTCTTCAGCGGCAGAAAAATGACCTTTTTATTTTCCTAATATCATCATAATGTAATTTTTTCTTGGTTTATTGGGGTAGAGTGAATTTCTCTGAAGAGACTTTAAATGAAGCTATCCTTATCTTTTATGAATTAATACAACTAGACTATACTGGGTGACTATCTTGATCAAGCACAGATATAAAATGTTACAAGCTAGTTACATAATCATGAGAAATGAGCATTTTCTTTTCTTCTTCAATTTTTTCTTTTT
>PVKC010035848.1:0-13370 GCA_004027635.1 Crocidura indochinensis
TGGTGGTGGGGGTTTTGGGCCATACCCAGTGGAACTCAGGGTCACTCCTAGCTCTGCACTCAGAAATCACTTCTGGCAGGCTTGGGGACCATATGGGATGCCTGGAACCGAACCCAGGTTCATCCTGGGTCAGTTGCATGCAAGGCAAAAAGCCCTACTGCCTGTGCTATTGCTTCGGCCCCTCTCCAGAACTAAACATTATAAAACTGATTCCCTAAGAACATATGCCTTAGAGCAAACTATTAACAGAATACAAAGATTTTAAACCAGCTTCCATAATAACCAATCTCACCTTGGTCATATAAAAGCACTGTCAAAAATAGAAAAAAAAGGGGCCGGGCGGTGGCGCTGGAGGTAAGGTGCCTGCCTTGCCTGCGCTAGCCTAGGACGGACCATGGTTCGATTCCCCGGTGTCCCATATGCTCCCCCAAGTCAGGAGTGACTTCTGAGCACATAGCCTGGAGTAACCCCTGAGCATCACCGTGTGTGGCCCAAAAACCAAAAAATAAATAAATAAATAAATAAATAAATAAATAAAAAGGGGAGGAACCCACCAAAGGAGGAAGGTTGCAAAGAATTCACTTTAAAAGAACTTTGAAAGGAAGTCTGAGGAGACACTTCATACAGTCAGTCAAACCCATTGAACCCCCAACCCCATTCTCCAAAGCAGCAGAAGGAATGTTTTCATGTGTGTGTGTGTGTGTGAGAGAGAGAGAGAGAGAGAGAGGAGAGAGAGAGAGGAGAGAGAGAGAGAGAGAGAGAGAGAGAGAGAGAGAGAAACATTCTGTAAACTGTGTGTCTGAAGTCAGTGAGGTCTTGCTAAGTCTTGTGTCTCTGGAATCTTGAAATACAAATAAGCAATCTGAGAGGACCCCCAGAGGAAGAAAGTGGTGGCAACAGGTAACAGGTTAGGTGTCAGTGATGTAGTCCAGCTGAGGTCTCCCTTCCTGGCCCTTGCTCAGAGCTAAGTGTGGGGTGTCTGGGGACACCTTGGGCTTAGAAGTGGGGCAGTGAAGTATCCCTGGGGTAACTGCTGTCTATCAGGAAGCTGTTGGAAATTTTTGAGCTGGGGCAGATCGCCTGCTCTACCTGGTTTCCAGAACTTCATGTTTGTCATCCAGTCTCTCTCATTCTCCTCTGAGTCCTTCTGGTCTGTGGGCTCACCTACCCATAGCAGGCCATAGTCAGCAAGGAATCGCTGCAAGGAGAGAAACAAAGTGAGAGCTGGCACCATCAGTTTAGCCTCCTCCCATACCTCAGTTATCTAGACCTAGGGGGTGGTCTGGGGAACTTGGCCACTTCTTAGCTTCTTGTGAAATAGAAATGACTGCACCTAGAGCTGGAGTGATACACAACGTGTTTGCTTTGCACACTGCTGACCCAGGGCAGACCTAAGTTCGATTCCTGGCATCCTATATGGTCCCCCAAGCCTGTCAGGAGCGATTTCTGAACACAGAGCGAGGAGTAATCCCTGAGTGCTGCTGGGAAAAACAAACAAAAATGACTGCATTTACCTACATCTATTTATGAGAGCCCAATAAGAAAAAAACTCATATTAAGTACTAGCCAAGTGTCTGGCACAAGAAAAGACTTTGCTAAAGTTCTTCATGGTGGCTACAGAAAATTATGTGGGTATGACCAGAGTGTAGAGAGGGCAGGACAACCCACCTGAACATGGTCTCCCACATGCAGCCTCCCTAGGACCAAGCCTCACACCTTCTGTACCTCAGGAAAAGTTATCTACTTCCTCAGTTCAGTTTCTTAATTCTGCTTCAACTCTTATTCTCTCCCCAATTCACTTCAACCTGGCCTCCATCTCTACAGCCCACTGACACTGCCCATTGCCAAACCCAGTGATTAACACTGTCTTCATCTCTTACAACACGGTCTTCATTTTCAGTTTCCTTCACTGGTTCCCCATCTTTTACCCAATATTTGATATGAGGACCATGGGACTCTCTCCAAACACCATCTCTCCCTGATAGTTCTCATCAAGTCCTGAAATAGCAACGGAGCACACTCCCAGTTCTTTGGTTTTGAATCACACCTGGTAGTGCTCAAGGGTTACTCTGGCTTAAGCACAAGATCCAGGACCTAATATGGTTGGTTCGAATCCCAGCGTCCCATATGGTCCCCCATGCCTGCCTGGAGCTATTTCTGAGCAGATAGCCAGGAGTAAACCCTGAGCGCTGCCGGGTGTGACCCAAAAACCAAAAAAATAAAAAAAATAGGGCCCGGAGAGATAGCACAGCAGTGTTTGCCTTGCAAGCAGAGTTTCCAGGACCAAAGGTGGTTCATTCGAATTCTGGTGTCCCATATGGTCCCCTGAGCCTGCCAGGAGCTATTTCTGAGCAGACAGCCAGGAGTAACCCCTGAGCACCGCCGGGTGTGGCCCAAAACCAAAAAGAAAAAAGAAAAAAAAAAGAATCACTCCTGGCAAAGAACCATATGGGATGCTGGGGACTGAACCAGAGTCAGTTGCATGCAAGTCAAACACCTTACCTGTTGCACTATTATAGCTGACCCCACATCCCCACTTTAGACTGAATATAAATCTCTCCCCTAGGAACCCCAGCTATCTGTACTCAGGTATCTAACAAGACACCTCAAACACAACTTGCAGGGCGAGAGATAGCCTGGAGGCAAGGTGTTTGCCTTTCATGAAGAAGGTCATGGGTTCAAATCCCAGCGGCATCAATTATGGTTCCCCGCCCCCCCCTCCGTGCTTGCCAGGAGTGATTTCTGAGCATGGAGCCGGGAGTAACTCTAGAACACTGCTGGGTGTGACCCAAAAACCAAAAAAAAAAAAAAAAAAAACAAACAAACACAACTCACCCCACACTTGTGACTCCCTGCCTCCAGGCTTCAAACCTCTTAAATCTCTATGGCCTCCTGTCTCAGGGAAATGTAACCCTCTACCCAGGCCTCCTCATCCAACCCTCTCCTATCTCTGCCCCACTAGAGTCACCCTCCCTATTCAACTCTTCTGACCCACCCCAGTTGCTCTCATTGCACCCCACCCCATCTACTTTCTAGGGGTTTCCAACTCTCCCCAAAAGAATTTCTCCCTACAATAACCTACAAGACGTGTTTAGGTGGCGAGAGGTCAAGCATTTCACTGGTACCCTCTTCATCCTTTAGGACTTTGGTCCAGTGCCACTAGGTGACCCCAACTCCTTTCTATACCCATTTAAACATTTCAGCTTTTCCCTGTACTTACATCTCTTTCTGTGACCCTGTTTGTCTCTTCTCCCATTTCCTGTCTACTCCAGTAAGTGGGGAGCCTTCCCAAAGTCCTGCAGGGTGCTGGTGCATGGGAGCATATGAAATGCATTGGGTTCCATTACTAAGCAATAATTGGGTGAGGAAGGCTAGAGCAGTAATACAGTGGGGAGAGTGTTTGTCTTGCATATATCCAATCCAAGTCCAATCACCGGCATCCCCTATGGTCCCCTCAGAACTGCCAGAATCCCTGAGCATCACTGGGTCACCAGTGTTCCCTGTGGCCCCAAGAGCAACAATGTTTAACCATAGCCCTAGCTTCCACACACCTGATGGATAGGGCCAACAGCTGCAGCTGAGGCTTGGGGGTTTGCTTCTGTGGTCAAATTAGGGCTTTGAAAACCAACTCTGGGGGGGAGAGGGGAGAAGAGAGCCGGAAAAGGTCTAGTAGGGCAAGTGGTTGGAGGGAGGGGAGTCTCCTCCAAGAAGCCAAGGGCCTTTTCAGTTCAGGCCTTACTAAATGAATGGAGTGTGGATAGGGACAACAAAAAAGATGACCTTGGGTAAGACAGTGTTAGTATGTGCTGTGGTAGGAGGGTAGCAGTGAGCAGGAGAAAAGTGAATCTTCTTGGGAGCTCATACTAGGACCTGTGGGAGGGTGAGTGGTGGTAGACACACAACACAGTAAAGGATCTCACCTTAATTTGACAATGAAGATGTTATTCTTAGTTTGTAGGTCCTGCCCCAGGGTATGCAGGGCCTACTCCTGGTTCTGCGTTCAGAGATCATCCTAGTTAGACTTGAGAGGCCCTACATAGTGGCAGGGACTGAGCCAAGATCAGCTGCACACAAGGTAAGCAAGCACCCTCCCTATTTACTATCACTCTGGCCCTGACACTGAGGATGCAAGAGAACTGATGGGGCAGGGAATGGGAAGAACATTTAGGCCAAAGCACTAAAGAATGATATGGGGTCACAAGGCAGCCAAGCGGGGGAAAGGGAGCAGATGGACTGGGTAGTGGAAGGAGCCAGAAGGGACAGCAGAGCTGCCCAGCTGAGCAGGAAGTAGAGGGTAAGAGCCCTGTTTGGAAGGTGGAGTGAGGGCTGTGCAGGGAAATGGGTACACTAGCTTCCGAGGGGCAGGCAGCCCCAGCAGTCTCTCACCTCCATCTCTGCCACCTGCTGCTGCAGCTGCCCACACATGGTCTCCAGCTCCTGCTGCCTGGAGGTGGCTGCACCTTCAGGAAAGAAGGGGAAGGGTTCCATGCCCAGGTATGGGGGCAACCAGGCCACCTCTGTCTTGAGGTCATCCAGAAAGATTGGACCTCAGGAACTTCCTCTCAACCTCTGCCCCCAGAGGTGCTGACTCCCCTCACCACCTGAGAAGAGGTTCAGAGAAGACCTGTTACCTCCTTGGTACAGGGGGCACTTAAGGAAGGGCTGGAACTCCCAAAGAAGGCACTGGCCTGGGGTCACTGGCCCTCTATGGGCTCCACTGTGCAGACTCAGCTCCATGGACACCCAGAACACCCAGCCCAGAACCAAGCCCCCATGGGAAGTTCCTCTCACCCAGCTGCCCCTGAAGGTTCTCCACTAACTTCTCCAGGGCTTTTATCTTCTGGTCCTGCAGCAATAAGACAAGGCAAAGGTAGAGGGAAGCACACAGCCTGGTGGTTCCTAGAGCTCAGAGCACCCTTTTCAGACCAACAAACTGTGAATAGGCTCATCGAAGAAACTAAATGTTGTCTCACCCACCTCCCTCATCCCGCCCCTCAGAATCCTTCTGGCTGCCTGTGGAGATTTGTGGGCCTTGCTCAGCTGGGAAGACCCCCAGCCCTTGGCGCAGCCTTAAAGGAGCCAGATAAATCAGAAGCCACAGGGACCGAATGAGTTGGCTCGTTTGGTGGGGAAAAGACAGTTCTATAACCCATTTACCCCGGTCTCCCCGGTCATGTCCCTCCACTCCTTAGACTGGACCCTGGCCTTCTCCCCGTTGGAGTCCCACCTTGCTCAACAGCTCATCAGTCTGGATTTTCAGCCTCTGTTCCACGTCATGCAAATTCCTCATCACCTCCGAGTTCTGATCCATAGGGACTGACAAGTAGACAGAGTCCTGGAGCCCAGGCCAGGGCTGAGGGTTAGGGGTCCAGGGGAGGGGAGGGGGAACCCCAGATACACAGAGTCCTGAGTGTTACCACAGAGAACAGGGACTACCCTAGCACTTTCCATGAGTCAATTCCCTTGTTTATCAGGTGGCTCATAGGGAGGAGTTACTTTAGGAAGCAGGCATGGAGCTTTAGTCTTTTATATAAGAAAAGTGTACAAGGATAGGATCGATCTGGTATAAAATACATTTCACTTGGAAGCTCTAGCCTCATGCACATTCAATACCATGAGTCCTCAAATTCTGTTGTCATGGACTATTCTGGACTATTCAAAAAGGCAGAATAAAAATTTTAAGTCAGGGACACTGTAAAGTATTCCAATCAAGCAGTGTCCATTCCTTGAGCAGGAAGGATCTAGATCTAGGAGTAAAAATATCCACAGGAGGGGTCGGTGCGGTGGCACTAGAGTTAAGGTGTCTGCCTTGCCAGCGCTAGCCTAGGACGGACCGCGGTTCAATCCCCCGGCGTCCCATATGGTCCCCCAAGCCAGGATCGACTTCTGAGGGCATAGCAGGAGTAATCCCTGAGCATCACCCGGTGTGGCCCAAAAACAAACAAAAATATCCACAGGAGTTCTGGAACTTCGGAATGGCACATGCAGAAGAGATGCTGACATTACTAAGAATCAGAATCCTTTGGTATGGCAGTAAGACTGTGATTCTGTAATATTTGGGGGTATGTGGATTGGGCCACAGCTAGAGATCTGAGGGCTCATTCCTAGCTTTGTACTCAGGGATCACTTCCAATGTGTATGTGGTACCATATAGTTGGCTTGTGCAAAGCAAGGACCCTTCTGGTTATATTGTTGTTCCAATCCCTGACTATAATTTTCTGTTCTTAGGAGATGCACACTGAGGTATCTGCTAGTGAAATGTCATGCTATTACAATTAATGTATAAAGGGTTCTGAAAATTGTTTATTGGACAATAAAATAATACTGCACGGGACGGGGGCGGGGAGAGAAATAATACTTCAGGTAGGGTGCTTCCTTTGCACACGGCCGATTTAGGCTTAATCCCAGGCATGCCAGTATGGTCCCCACGCAGAAGTAATTCCTCAGAGCAGAGTCAGGAGTAACCCCTGAGTATACCCAGGTGTAGCCAAGAATTAAATTAGGCTTATAGGGGCTGAAGAAATAGTACAATGGGTAGGACACTTGCCTTGCACATGGACAACTTGGGTTTGAACTCTGGCATCCCATATGATCCCCGAGCCCACTAGGAATGATCCTTGAGTGCAGAGCCAGGAATAAGTCCCGAAAAATGCAGGTTATTGACTAAAAACAAGCAAAAGACAGGCTGAAAGGGCTGGAGAGAGAATGCAGGAGGTAAGGTACTTGCTTTACCTTGTATATAGGTGTGGCTACAGTGGCCACTACTCTGATTCAAATCCCCAGTATCACATATGGTTCTTCTGAGCACAGAGTGAGGAATAAAGCCCCTAAATATGTCATGTGTGGCCTAAACTACCCTCTCCAAAGAAACTTACTCAGCAACCTAAAACATGAATAACACATCATGATTAATACTGAGTTTAATATTTATAAAGTAATATAATACCATATAAACAGACTAAAAATATATGTGGCTGTTAAATGTTATGATATTTTAATTATTTATTATATGTAATTTATAGTTATTAAAATATATATGGTATTAGCCTATCTCATACAAATTGATATGCAAATCGGATACATCTAAAACTGAAACAATACTCAACAACATCAGAAATAAACCTTTTATGTATAATGTTATTAGTGAATCTACACTGAACTGATAATGGCTTAGAGTAGGTAGATGAACAATCCTGGAATTGCTTCCTTAGGACTTCTTAGATGTGGAATAATAACCATCCTTAAGAGCTGAGGTGACTTCATGAAGGGTTTTCCATGGCTTGTGGTCAAAAACCTCTTAAAAGCAATCTAAATATTTGGTATTGCAGCACAAAGTGTGTGGCTGAGCTCACTGAGGCAGCAGGGAGAGGAGAACACAGGCCAGAACAGGGTACAGGACATGGAAAGGCCAGAAGAACAAAGGAAGAAAGGAAATCAGGGAGGGGACGCCAGATGGGAGAAAGGCATCATGAAGGTGCAGGCCCTGGCAAGCGCTGAAGGGGTACTGAAGGGGGACATTTTGTGGGGTACACAAAATGCTGCTGTAAAAGAAGTGACACAAGACAAGTCCTCATGTATTATCATGGTAGGGACAAATACTGAGTGTAGTGAGGCAGGGAAGAGACAAAGAGAGCACAGATAGCTCTCTTTGGTGGTCATTGCACTACTGAAAGTATCCCCAGAAGTGAAGGAGAGCCTGGCTTTGTGCCTGAATGGCTGTGGGACCCAGCTCTTCCTGTTCCTTCACCTTAATTCCCCCATCTGTAAAGTGTAGGGTGACTTGAGTAAAGGACTGCCTGTCAAATCCTGGCCTCAACATGCTGACTGAAGTGTTCCTCCATTTCTGAGAAATTGGAGACAGGAAGTAAGTTTTGTACTCAAGATACCCCAGCCAGTGGAAAATTCTAACCTCAGCCCCCTTGCACTGTGCTCAGCCCACACCTCCCTTTCACTCAGGCCTGCTCCATCCTGTTACTCCATCTTGTCTGGGGCAATCCTGACAAGTTCTCCCACTCCTTCCCCTTCCTGATTACAGGATCCCCCAGCTCACTGGGGACAGTTTGGCTCAAACTTTGACCAGGACGACATGACGGTAGGAAGTGGATGGCTAGAAGTTGAGTTCTTCTTTATTTATTTGGCTTTATTAAATGGCTTTATTAAAATGGCTTTATTGCCTTGGAAGCCCAAATCTCGAACCCACTAACATCATCCTTGACAGTGAATCTAGCACCAGCTTGCCTGGGTAGGCTTGACTCCCTGAGTTAATGAAGGGGCCTCCATGGCTTTAGGACAGGGTAATCCCTGGACAGATTTGGTGGTACAGCTACATGGCTGTCAGCAAAAAACAGGTGGTATCCCTGATTGAATTTGGCCCTTTTGCTACTGGGGACCCAAATGCTCCCCAGATGCTCTCACCTTGCCTACTTACAGAGGCATCTAACACACCATAGCAGGGAGGGAAAGAGATGTCTTCTTCTGAGTCATTCCGTGTGCTCACCTCATCTTCTGCAGAGAGGAGTTCACAGGTCACTGCTGCGGTAAGACCCACAGAAAAAGGGGCCCTGGGCCCTGGTCAGGGTGAAACCAACTGCATGTATTCTGTCCCGATGCTGAGGATGTTTGAAAGCAAAGATCCAACCAAGCCAGCTCCTGGGTGGCCCTGAGTATACAAATGCCCAGGATGGGGTTCAAAGACCTCCACGGGCTAGGGGATGTGAGAACAGGACTTGGAGGCTCCCAGGGGAAGGTGGGTTCAGGTCTATTCTGTGCAAGATTTATCAGTCCCCTCACAGAGTCCATTCTGCAATTAAAAGAGAGGCTCAAGGGCCGGAGTGATAGCACAGGTCAGCATATTGCTGACCTAGGACAGACCCGGGTTCGATCCCTTGGCATCCCATATGGTCCCTCAAGTCTACCAGGAATGACTTCTGAGCGCTTACCAGGAATAACCCCTGAGCACCGCCATGTGTGGCCCAAAATCAAAACACACACACACACACACACACACACACACACACACACACACACACACACACAAGGACACAGAAGTTAAGGGTGATGGCTATGAAGTAATCCAAGCATGACCAAAAGGATGCTCTGGACTTAGGGGATAAAGGAGCAACAAAAATAAGGCTGAGACAGGTCTCATTCTTGCTTCATTGCTGCCAACAACCCTGTTGCCAGGCAGTGCCCACACTTACCAGCACCATAGATTTTAAGGCTTCGTCTCCTGGGAATCCTGGAAAGAAGGGGATGGAAGACAGGTAAGTTAAGATGCCCTGAATAACATCAGAGGAAAGGAACTAGACACCAGCCCCATGTGAGTCTATGGAGGATGGAGGCTGCACCTCTATCTCCTGAGGACAGCCACCCCCAAATCCATCCCAGTAGGAATAGACCAAGACTTGAGGTATCCAACTTTTCCACACAGAGGAGGGTGGAGATGAGGAAAGGGTGATATCATGTGGAAGGTGACATCAGTTTCTAATCCCAGAAGCACAGCCCTAGCTCTGCTCTGAATGGCTAAGGACCCCCAGGCATTAAAGGCATTTAACCCTTCTGGATCTTCTTGGCGTTCTAATGAACCAAAGTAATATTCTGGGAGCCAGAGAGATACCACAGTGATAGGGCATTTGCCTTGCATGCAGCTGATCCAGGACGAACAGTGGTTCAAATCCCAGCATCCCATATGGTCCCCGTACCTGCTGAGAATGATTTCTGAGTGCAGAGCCAGGAGTAACCCCTTAGCGCTGCTGGGTATGACCCCTCCAAAAAAAATTCTAAAAAACATAGAGAGGTAAGAAAATAATGGGAAAAGGTGATAGTGCTAGACAGAGGTAAAATTCCCTTTCCTTGACTGAGAGTCTGCCCTGTAGCCTGGCCCAGAATAGTGCACTTCAGCATTTATGGAATTCATATAACCAAGAGGCCTTGAGTCTCAGTTGGGGGTTCAACGCTAGGCTCTCAGAAGACAGAAAGAGGAAGAAAAAGTGGTCAGGGAAAGAGAAAGTTACTCAACTCCTCATTATTATCATAATGCTATGGTCATAGGGCCTGAAGTGATTGTACAATGGGTGACTGCCTTGCATGTAGTTGACCTGGGTTCAATCGATGGCATGCCATATGGTTCCCTGGGTACTGCTAAGTAGTAACCCCTCAGAACTGCCAAATATAGCCTCAAAATAAACAAACCAAAAAAAAAAAAAAAAAGGTTTCAGTCATCCTTTTCATGAGGAAGAGGGGTTCTGTGTTCCCAGACACTGGCTCCTTACCATGAACTGAAAGGCTCTGACTGCAGTGGGGCCTTCCGGGTCTTGCCAAGGGAGGCCAAAGGTGAGCTCATAGTTCCACTTCCAGTTCCTCACTATCAAGGATTTCCTAAAAAGGAGGAAATCAGTTCTCTTGTACAGAGGAAACCCATAGCTTCAGGACCAGGGAGTGGCCTGAGATGTCCTTTTGCCTAGTTACTTTTGCCAGAAGTAATACCATCTTCCCATTGTCTCTATAGAAGTTGCTGGAGACAGTTTAGCTTTTGGATCTCATGCTTCTGTCCATCTGCTTCTCTAGAGAGCACATGCTTTTGCTCTGATCACAGATGCCACAGGGCTGGTGGTGTTTAGGGGAAGGGTGGCAGAGAGGGATGGGAATGGGGGGAAAGGTGGAAGTTGGGGGCTGCCCCATGTCTTGTTTGGGGATCACACCTGGAAATGCTCTGCACTCAGGTCGTTCCTGGCAGAGGTCAGGAGACCATATGGAATACCAAGGATCAAACTGGGGTTGGCTGTGTGCAAGAAGAGTGACAGTACCCACTGTTCTATGCTCCTGCACCTTCTCCAAGTCTTAATATTTGGACACAATAGGATGGAGATTGAGTTCCATTTCAAACAGCAAAGATTCTTGAGTGCCTATGTACTAAGCCTCCATAAAAATAAATAAACAGGGAGCCAGGCGGTGGCCCTGGAGGTAAGGTGCCTGCATTGCCTGCGCTAGCCTAGGACAGACCTCGGTTCGATCCCCCGGTTTCCCATATGGTCCCCCAAGCCAGGAGTGACTTCTGAGTGCATAGCCAGGAGTAACCCCTGAGCATCACCGGGTGTGGCCCAAAAACCAATAAATAAATAAATAAATAATAAAGGAGAGACTCTGGGACCAAAGAAATAGCTTAATAGGGAACTGGTGCACAGTTCTATGCAAGAGGCTGAGGTTTGATTCTGGCACTGCATGGTCACCTGGACATAACTAGGAGTAACCCCTGAGCATAGAGTTCAGAATAGTATCTGAGCACCTCTAGTTGTGGCCCTAAAACCAAAAAAAAAAAGGGGGTTTGCTTTAGGGAGCTTTTAGGCAGATGACTATATCTGAGAAGTGGTATATCTGGAGAGCCCAGAAGCTCTGCACCTTTCCCACACCTTCTTGGTGACTTCCAGCTGCAAACTGATGACTATTATGCTTTATAATCAGTTGGCAATCTAGAGAGTACATAAGCGGGGGAAGGAACTCTAGCAAATTAATTTAACCAAGGAGTAGGTTGTGGCAACCTCTGCTTTATTTCCTGTTGTAACAATGTGGGCACCTGGGCATCTGACACCTGAAGCAGTCTCTTGGGAGACTGAGCCTTTACCTACGGACATTATCTCCAAATGGACAGAGACAGAACTAAGTTGTACACTCAGACACCCTGTTGTGTCCAATACCTGTTTGCCATGGTGAGCCTCACACACTCTAGTATTGGAACTGGGTCATTGAGTCCCATTAACATGGTCAGGACAGAAGAATTCAGTCTCTGGCCACATCTACCACCCACCAGGTCATAATAAAGTAGGAAATATCAGGACCGGAGCAATAGCACAGTGGTAAGGCATTTGCCTTGCACGAGGCCAACACAGGATGGACCCTGATTCGAATCCTGGCATCCCATATGGTCCCTTGAGCCTGCCAGGAGCGACTTCTGAGCACAGAGCCAATAGTAACCCCTGAGCACCATTGGGTGTGACACAAAAACAAAACAAAAAATAAAGTAGGAAATATCATAAGTGGCTATTATGTAGACCAGTGGGAAAGAACCAATGTCTCACATAATGCTCACCTGGTGCAACCTCCAGTGCCTTCAAAAAAAAAAAACAAAACCCAGGAATAGCAATAATATAACTATAATAAGGTAGGGTTACTGAAGACATTCAAAAGTAACACATATAACATCCCTAGCCCAGTGCCTTACTCAGAAGCAATACCTAAAAGTAAGAATTATTGAGTTGTTGTCTGACACATGTTTTCCTTCCTTATATTTCCTTCTCAAAGGTCAATGCACACCAGGGAGAGACAAAGGTCACTATTTTATTCAGTAACAAGTACACAGACTTCCACGAGGGCCTGAATCAAGTCTGTTCCACTCTGGAAATGAGTGTCACTGGTCTCCACCCAATCAGATGCACAACAAGGGCTTCTTCCATTGAAGTCTAGAGGCTATACCACCTGAAGCTTCTTGACCTCACTGGAATTAGGCTCACACCAGGCTCCTTTCCCAATGACCAAGCTCAGTCTCCTCATGCTCACCATCTATTCTTCCATTCTCCCTAGCCTGTTCCAGACCCTTCCAATTTGGATGGGCATCCTGCTGGTTTGTGTTGCCTGCCATTGCATGCTAGCCTCTCATGGTCCCGTGGTTTCCTTTGCAAGTTTCCATATGCTGTCAGAATCCAAAAAAAAAATTTTAATAATATCTTTATTTAAGCACAATGATTACTAACATGATTGTAGTTGGGTTTCAGTCATAAAAAAGAACACCTCCCAGGGCCGGGCTGTGGCGCTAAAGGTAAGGTGCCTGCCTTGCCTGCGCTAGCCTTGGATGGACCACGGTTCGATCCCCCGGTGTCCCATATGGTCCCCCAAGCCAGGAGCGACTTCTGAGAGCACATAGCCAGGAGTAACCCCTGAGTGTCACCGGGTGTGGCCCAAAAACCAAAAACCAAAAAAAAAAAAAAAAACACCTCCCTGGCGGTCTTGTGCCGGGAATCCTCAGGGGTAGGGTCTCATTGTATTTAGGCCAAGGTGTTTTTTTCTTTTCCCTTTTTTTCCAGGTCCCTCATATTTTGGTGGGCCTATGCAAACAAATGCCACTCTAACACCGTTTTTTACTACATTCCCCTGACTAACCCTTAAGAAAAACAAACCACTGAAACTTTTGAGGTTAAATTAAACTAATATACTTGTACATGGATATATAAAAATGTACTTTGCCTTCAATGTTTAAGGAGTAACCTAAGTCTTATGTCTTTAGATTACATTATGTGCTGCTAAGAAATAGTATGTACTACAATCTGGAGATTTGGGGGACAAAGTAATTGTACATGGGCTCTGTTTTGTTTTTCTTG
>PVKC010035849.1:0-13364 GCA_004027635.1 Crocidura indochinensis
TTTTACTTTCCACGGTGTCTCAGTTTCTGGTATCATGTTCCTGTGTTCAAGATCCTGGAATCTGCATATCCTATATTGCAGTTAGGATGGTGCAGAGCGTCCTTTCACTTCACCTTACAATTAAAGGGCATTGCAGAAAGCCCTGTCCAGTATGCAGTTCGTTGATGTTCTTAAGTCTTCTAAGCGTTAAGGGAAGTCTTTTGTAAGTAGATCAATGTCAAAGCAGCGGTAGGGTCTTCCCTGATAGAAAATCGCTTCCAAGTGTTGTTGTAATTAACCCCATTTTTCTAATGAAAACAATAGATGTCCATCTTAAAATATATGCTTGAGCATTTATTGCAGCCTTATTAGTAATTGTCACTACTTGGAAACAACCAAGCTGATCCTTTATTGTTGAAGGAATAGCTATGGTTCACAAGAGATGTAATTTTTTTGATTCAAAGAAATAAACACTGGAGAGAGAAAGAGTGTATGTAGATCACTTGATATAGTTTGATCAATTATGCTTCAATTTTGTTACTCCATAAGGTCTTCCAAGTTCTTCAGGAGTGATTCCTAATCCAGAGCCAGGACTAAGACCTGACCATAGCTGAGAAACAAAACAGAATAAAACCATGAACACACACACAAACCCACAAACAAACAAAATAAATGAGCTATTATGCCTTGAATTACATAGATGAATTTTAAATGTAGTTTAAAGATGGAATAAGTCCATCTAAACAACAACAATAATAAAATTCAACTTCATTGAGTTTAATTCCAATTTTGTGACAAATTGCAAAAGGCACTAAGGAGATAACAAGAACTTGAATGATTATTGAGAATTAGAAAGTTGTGATGAATAGGCAGATCACAGAGGATTTGGGGTTTTAAAATGCCTCTGTCACTATGTACCTTAAATATTACTGTGAAAGATTTGCAATTCACTTTGATCACATAAACATTATTAAAAATTTCTGTATGGTGAATAAATATAATTTGTGTCATTATAGTTTTATAAACCCACAGAAAGCACCACACTAAGAGTGAGCCCTAAAGTAAGTTATGGCTTTTAATTGGTAATGCTACAGCACTTAAGGTTCTTCAATATTAACACAAGTATCATCACAGTAAGTGATCGTGATAGTGAGAGTTGTGTGTGTGTGTGTGTGTGTGTGTGTATTGGTAGGGGGTACATTGGAAATCTTGGTATCTTCTACTGAAGGTGTCCATGTACCTCATTTTTTTTTCTAAAACATGGTTTAAAAATTTAAATATTTAAATTATTTTTCTGAGATAATCTTTTCTGTAAAGATATATTATTTAATACTGATTACATTTCTGTAGAATAGTTATAGAAAGATAATTTGAATATCAAACTCTATGCATAACTGGGAATTTATACTAATTCTATCTTAAATTATCAGCAAGCTAAATTAAGTATATATGAACAGTTTTATTGTCATCAATTAGTCATGTGATATATCTATCCAATTTTTCAGATGAAAATAGTAAAGCTACATGGTGTTATCTTTTTCTCCTGAATAAAGTCATTGCATTTGAGAAAGCAAGGCTAACTAATGCTTTAAAACTTCCATTTTACTTTTATTTCTAAGATTCAAACTTTATTTCCACAGGGGCAGAAAATGCAGGGTTGGCTGGTAGCTAGTAACCAGGTGTTCGCTATTCATATTTTTATTTCTGCCAAAAAGCTGAAAGCAATGAAACGAAATGTATGTTTGAGAGAAAGAATCTACACATTTCATCACAGGAGGAAACTATAAAATTGATCATCTCCTTTTAAAAACTCAATTAAGTTTGGAAATGTTTTTATAAATCCTTTTTTACTAGAATAAGAAATGATCATGAACAAAATAATAACATTTAAAATTATATTTAGCCAATACAGGAAATTAGGGGTTATTTTTGAAAGAAATTTTCTATGGTGCATGAGAAATTATATGTTGCTTAAGAATGTTATATTTTATTTATATTTCTAACATACTTGTTATGTCACACTCAAATGCCTTTAGTCTTAGGATATTATAGATCACATTATGTCTTTGTAGGCATAATAAGATGTCTTGCAAAATTTTTGAAAGAAATAATTTAAATTGACTTTTGTTTAGATTGTCTTAATTTCTATCTTCAATCAATAATGAAAAAATCTTGTTACTATACTGACCTATTTAAAAATATTTTCAACAAATTTTATTTCAGAAGCAGGATGTGATATAGAACACTTTGCTTCATTTGTTGTTTTGGCTGGACACTTTATGAATTATATATCTACAAATCAATGATCAAATTAATTGTTTTAAACAGTTATTTATAATTATATCAATTACAGGGTAAATCAAAATATTCTAATTTGTAGGACTATTTGAACTCCTAATTGAAATAGTATTTTATAAAGATATTATCTTATTTTTTATCAAAAAATCCTATTCTATAAATTATAACTGACTTTTTAAAATTTACTTTTATGAGTAAATGAATTATTGAAGAATAATTATTTGTGTCCTTGACTTTCTATTTGGACATTTGTATCATAAATTTTATGGCATCAACTAACCATTCCTAAATAGGTACTTTATGGTAATCAATCACATATCAAGGGCCCGGGAAATAGCATGGAGGTAAGGCTTTTACCTTTCATGCAAAAGGTCATCGGTTCGAATCCAGGTGCCCCATATGGTCCCCAGTGCCTGCCAGGAGCAATTTCTGAGCATGGAGCCAGGAGTAACCCCTGAGCACTGCCGGATGTGACCCCCCACCAAAAAAAAAAAACAACAATCACATATTAAAACCAATCAATTACTAAAATAAATTCATTACTATTGATACTAGTCAAAGAAAATAGTGAAGGGTAT
Organism: Crocidura indochinensis; assembly: GCA_004027635.1. Classification (NCBI taxonomy): domain Eukaryota; kingdom Metazoa; phylum Chordata; class Mammalia; order Eulipotyphla; family Soricidae; genus Crocidura; species Crocidura indochinensis. The sequence goes on from PVKC010035849.1 coordinate 2,856, forward strand.
ATTCATAAGAATGTAAGAGTTTTTTCAAGAATGTGTTCGAACTCAGATTTATTACAAATACTCACTGGAATGCTGTCTGAGATTTTGATATTTTAGTCACAGAATTTCATTCAAAAGATATAAATAATATAGTTCACAGTTTGTGAAACATTATACTTCACAGAATAAGAAATATAAGGTACTAAATTAACATATTTATATAGATAACCTTGACCCATTTCCATGCTGAAGAATTAGGTTTTGTACAACCAGCTGGATCCCTCAATTTGATATTCCAACACCTTTGAAAGTGACATATAAAAATTGAGTCTCTGAATTACATTTTCACCCAGCACTATTATTGTATTTCTTTCCTTTCAGTTTTAAACATACAAGTAATATCATTCTGTCATATTCCAACTTTTCCTGAGTCTTAGTCACAAGTCTGATTACCTCATGCTTAAGTTATCATAATATGCATGGAAAAATTTTTGTAAAATTCAGGAGAGCATAGGAAACTGAATCATCAGTTCTTATCTCTGGAAGAAAATGATAAAAATGATCTGTTAAATATCAACAGGAGAGGCCTTTTTGTTCTTTCAGGCAACTTTTATTTATTCTTTCTTCTCTCTGCTACTTTCTCCCTTTCTCTCTCCTTTTACCTCTACTCCCTCTCTCCTCAGCTGTTCCTATCCCCTCATCTTTTCCACTGTTCTCTCCTCTCCCCTCCCCTCCCCTCCTTTCCTTTTCCTTTTCCTTTTTTTTCCACTTTCTTTTCAAATCTTTTTCTATTCAGGTTTTACTGAGTCACTCGTTCCGGTGTTTAGGTGTCTGTAATACAATGATTGGGGTAATAAAACCAGGATAGATTAGATGCAATGCAAGCTCCTAACACTTGTACTTTCTTCATTCACCACGTTGATTGCCACCTTTGAAACAAATAAAACCACATTGTTTCACATAATCACACAAACACATATGTACACAAACATTTTTATTTGTAATCCCAAAGGCTCACTAAAAGAAAACTCAAGAAGAGATGTTTTGTCATCATATATTTAACGAAATTCTGATCTGCTATATGCCAGGCATTGAACTAACACTAAAGATAAGTGCTTTTAAAAATAATTTTATTATTTAAATACCATAGTCAAAAGATTGTTTATCATTCAGTTGGAGATTATTTTTAAGTCACAACGTTGTTCATAATTGGATTTTAATCATGCAAAGTACCACACAATTTACAAGTTATTTCCCACCATTATTGTTCCCAGTTTCCCTTCTACTCCCCTCCCTACCCCACCCTGCCCTCTTCCCTGCTGGTGTCTGATGGCAGACATTTTTCTTCTCTCTCTTTCTCTCTTCTTTTATACATTGTATTTCTTCTAAATAAACACTATGGTTTGCAATGTTCTGGAGTCATTATGCATTTCATTTTTTATCCTTTTAATACCAAGGTGTTGTCCAGAGTGATAATTTCTAACTGTCTTTGCCATGTGTTCTCTTCTTTGTCCTAACTGCACTCCCACTTATTTGTAGCTGATCCTCCTGACCCTTATCTCTATTGTCTCTGGATATTATTACCATACTACTTCTTTTTTTTTTTTTGAGGATTGAGCTTTTAATAAAAGAAAATTAGTTTCACAACTACAGAATATATTTCTTTCAGGGTCGAATAGGCAAAACAAAATCGCAAGGCAAATAACGATAAAATTTCAATGTATTGTTATTTTTTTTGTAATATACTACACATGGGACAAATTCTGATAATACAGGAAGGATGAAGTTAGTAAGGTTTCTTTCACTGACAATTATTTTCACTGCTTTTGGAAGAAATGTTGACTAAAATAACTGTTGATAAGTGAAAATAAATAATCTGACATGAGTGGAAAAGAGAAACTTCTGAGAAAGAAAATAGCACAAGGTATAAGGTACTTGCCATGCATATGACCTAGCAGTACCACAGATGGTAGGAGAGGTTCCTTGCCAGGAGAGATTTCCTGACCAGAAGTAATACTTGAACATAGCTGGGTTTGTGCCCCCCCCCAAATAAACAGAAATGAAAACAAATAATTTCATTCAGTGATGTAAATCGTACAAAATTCTAAGTAGACTTACAAATCTGACAAGATAACAAATTTAGCCAAATACACTGATATTGTCAGAGTTTGGTGATTACCTACGTGTATATATTGATCTGTGTTTATCAGTCACGAATGGGAAGCAGATCTTGGGAAGTTGTACTGTATTGTGTACACATTTTAGTTTTCAAAGGCTGCTATAACAAATATCAAAAGTCATTTTTCTCACAACTCTGGAGGAAATTTTGAGCAGAGGTTAAAGCTAAACATATACATAGCATTGTTTTTATCCTGAACACTCTACAGATATTCTTTTCTCCCTAGGTCTTCACAAATTTTTTTCTGTATGTATCTACATACTTATCTTTTTTATTTGCTTTGTTGTTTATCTCATTGGGGTGGGGGGCTACATCGCAGCCCTCAGGGATCATTCCTAGATATGCTGAAGGACCAAATGGAGATTCTGGGCATCAAATCCCAGGTGATCATGAGCAAGGCAAAATTAAGATTCTCAAAATTCACATTTTTCAAAGTGAATGTTGCAATACTCTCATCATAGAGGAGTGGAAAGACTAGAAGTTTAAGAGCTCTTTAGAATAAAGGATAAAAGGAAAAATTTTAGGGAGTTTAAAAAGCAGAACGACAACAACTAAAATAGAGTTTCAGTGAAGTGCAGATGGTCGATTTGCTATCATGTTTTTAAAAACAGCCAAAAGATACAGTTGTGTTCCGTTGTCCTTCAAATTTCAAGTAAGGTTACCTCTTGGAATTCATTAAGAGTGGATGTTTGTGAATATAATGTAAAAAAAGAGGAACAAGGCACTGATGACATTTACAAAGAAGTAATAACAATAATGGCCCTTGGGATTTCTGCCAGAAGACACGGAAGCCAAGTGGATTTGGAAATTAGCTTTGCAATCTTTCTCTTGCCACATCTAAGATCCTTGCTACTATGATTCTCTGAAATTAGTTGACTGATTGTCTGCTCATATGCCTCTAGCATCTCTTCCCAGACTTTATACAAGATTTGCTTGTTTCTATCTCATTACAAAATAGCCCTAGGTTTCAGCGTACAGTGCTTTATTTTGGAATATGTTATATACTCAAAGACACTACACTTTCTGTTTCAAAGTACTTCATCTACACACATTAAGTCAATCATCCTGACTATAAATAACAAGCAATGAAAAGAAAACATGAAAGAAATTGGAAAGCAGAATAAGAAAAGAAAGCACATATTAAAATGATTAAGATAGCATGTATTTAATATTTGTCTCATTATTGCAGGAGTTCAATACTGTACATCCGAATGTCATTAATTTGATAGCAATTATTTGGTTCCCTTTTTTTGAGATTAGGACATAAGGAAGCTGGTCAATAATTTTGCCAAGGTTATATGCATAGCAAGTCATAGCTGTTATTTGAATTTGTTATTTGGAAAAATTTATAGATTTAAAAACTAATACATTCTATTGCTTCTTAGTACTAAATAGACATAATTACATCATAAAAAACAAGATTTTAAAATTTACAAACCTTTGTCTTTATTGGTGCTGCTTTACTATCTATCCTTGATTAAGCAGACTTTTTATTAAATCTCATGCTACATTCTGAACACAAATATTTTAATAGATTTTTACTTCTAAAAATAAATTATGCTTTTAAGTAAATATCTATAATGGTTTTAAATTATTTTTTCCTTTTTGGCTTTCTCTGTCTTTGCACTAGAATCATATTGATTTCCCCTGGGCATATATTTTACTAGAACAATTTATTATGGATCTTCAATTGATAAATTTGTGATTTAAAACAGGGACTACTTCAGTGTAATTTGCAATATTTTATGTATTATGAAATGTACATAATCCATGACACAGGTTATCATTTTATTGACCATAAAGAATATGAAGTGAGACTAAGGCTTAATTTGTTTCATGAAAATTAACTTTAAAAAATCCTAATCAGGGGCCCGGGAGATAGCATGGAGGTAAGGCATTTGCCTTTCATGCAAAAAGGACATCGGTTCGAATCCCGGTGCCCCATATGGTCCCCCGTTCCTGCCAGGAGAGATTTCTGAGCATGGAGCCAGGAGTAACTCCTGAGCACTGCCGGGTGTGACCCCCCCCCAAAAAAAAAACAAAAAAAATTAAAAAAAATCCTAATCATCATCTGTGCACTTATTCAGTATAAAATATTCCTTTCCCTTTCCTCCCTCTCTCTTATGTTTGTATTGCACGCAAAGCTTCACACAGACTTGGTTCTTGTCCTTCGGTTATTTGGTATGATATTCCCAACAAGACAATGGTCATCAATGACACAATATCAACTAAGGATTGCAGTTTGTTATGATGCTCATTTTTGTTCATTAGGCAATCTCACTCTTGAGCATGGTTCACTGGGATTTAAACCTTTGGTTTCTAAATTTATATTTATCTGATTCTGGCATAGCTGGAAATTGTGGCACAAGGTACTCATAGATCAGAGCAGCCAGGATTGTAATTTGTGCATGCAACACCAAATAATGAACTCAGCCTTGTGTTTTAGTCTGAGACTTCAGACACTAAACTGTCTTCCACCCCCCCCTCCAGAGTTCTTCATTTAAAAAGAAATAGGACTCATTCTTTTCTTGAACGAGATATAAACCAAATCATGAGAGGTCATGGGTATATTGACCATGGAACAGAAAGGTGGCATTCTTAGGAGAGAATGGGCCAAGCCTCCACCCTGTTGAAGTCATGTCTACTGCATCCATCACCCAGGATCACCATTTTGCTGATAGCCTTGCCTCATCACCCCTTGGATATCTTTTGGGACACTGATCTGGCCAAACTTCAGTTACTACAGTATTTGGGCTGATTATCACCAGGGTGTTTTGGAATGAGTACAGATATCCCCCCCCATCCATATCTTCTTCTTTCCTGGTAGTTTGCGCTATCACTCCAGCCCCAATATATATTACATTCTTAAAAATACTTGAATCAGGGGCCAAAGCGATGGTGCAAGTGGTCGAGTATCTACCTTGCAAGCGCTAACCTAGGATGTTTGATCCCCCAGCGTCCCATATGGTCCCCCAAGCCAGGAGCGATTTCTGAGCACATAACCAGGAGTAACCCCAGAGCATTACTGGTGTGGCTCGAACACCTCTCCTCCCCCCAAAAATACTTGTATCAGTAATTCATGTACTGAAAGCTTTTTTTAACAACCCTGTAAGAAAAATATTTAAAAATATGTAAGTGACTAGAGGTTCATTATTTCCAACTACTGTTTATCCAGTTACATGGAGCATTAGTTCTTTATTTATTTTAATATACATCTAATTTGCTCATCTTTTGTATATAAAAGCTTACAATAATTCTCTAGTCCTTAAATGTTTGCAGGTCTTCATGCCTCTTTATAATGAAGATCTTGAGAAAGTACCAAGTGCCCATTCTTACTATGGTGCAAAATCCTAGTATGTTGAATCTATAAGTATATAATAAATTATTAGTGAAATTATGGTACATTTCATAGGTAATAACTTATATTTGCACTATTATTTAATATATTGAGAAAGAACAGACTATTTATTCCCATCTGAAAATACATGGCACATTCTCACATTATTTATGATTTCTTTTCTATATTCCAGTAAAAATTACCTACAACCATTTCTTTCCTTACTTCATATATTATCACATAGGCACTCTTTCATTGTCATTTATTGCCAAATCATCACTTCTCAATCTCATACATTATTTTGAAAAGTATCTTTTCTTTATGTACTACTCTCGATTTATAACATTTCAAAGATAGCTATTTAATCATAATGATTTCTCTGTTAGAATTCCTGGAACACTTTGTTTCTTAATGAGAAACAATGTTGTATAAATCATCTTAATCAAAACACAAGCAAAGAAAAATATGAAATCTAAGTTCAGACCTTTAGAATGTCTTACCATTACCATGACATAATTTCTGAGAAATAATTTCCTTTATGTTTACTTAATTGCATTTCTAATGATATCTTTAGAATTTATAAAGCTTTCATATCTCCCATTTTTTCTAAAGAAAAAGAGCTCCATCTGTCAGGGAAAAATCAATTTACTAATAATGGAATTATTAATTACTATTCATTTTTGTTTAAAATTTATTATTTTTTATCAGTGTGGGGCTTGACTACCCTATATTAGGTATGAATCATTAAAGATTATGAATATTGAGTCTAAAATTAGGAATCACACTGTTATGGATTATAAGAAATATTTCACTGAGTTGGACCCTCGGATTATCACTAGCTACATTTGATGTCTCATTCCTATGAATTAGGAGGAGTTCAAGGAAATGGGTTACACTAAAAAGCAGTAATAATTTTCAAAAACATTATGAGATAAGCATGGTGATATAGATTGGGATTAGGGAAGATGATGCTTAAAACCTACATAATTCACTGAATTAATCATTTCAATCTCAGTAAAAAATAAATGACAAATATCTGTCAGGCACAAACGTAGACCAGGCAATCATAGAATATAACTAAGACCCTTCAGATGTAGAGGGCAGCATGGGAAAAAATAAAACAGAAAAGTATGATGACTTTATATTTTTTGTTTTCTTTTTTATATATAATAATAATTTTTATTTTGACCAAAATGGATTACACACCTTTCACAGTAATATTTTAGATACATATTGACATTGAATCAGGGGTATTCCCACCACTAAAGTTGTCCTCCCTCCACCCTCATTCCCAGCATGCATCCATATTCTCCTCTCATACCCCCCATGCTTCTAGTATTAGTGGTCCTCTCTGTGTCTAGCTTATTGTAGATTGGGTATTGATTCTGTTATCGTTGGGTTTGGATTAAGGTTACCTGATTATTAGCTATATATATGAAATAACCAGCATATGTTCATTCTGTAACTATTGTATTTTAATATCTGTCAATTTGAACAATGTTAGTCTGAGTGGGGAACCCATATGGTATTAAATAAATGGCTGCCAGTGAGAGTATTGATGTCTGCTCAGGAGACTCTATAACGATTGGACTGTCTGTCTGTGGATGTTTGTTTTCTTATGTATTTGTCTAATTCTCTGCAAAAAATCTCTTCTGTATGGGGAGTCTCGAAGGTGCCAATCCAAGCTGCATTAGACATTTGTAAAATGCAGCACACAATTTATTTGATTCTAATAGTTCATTTTTTAAACATGCAGTACCACATTTCTGCTTCATTTCTATGCAAGAAATAGTTTTCTTATCCTAGAGAAAATAAAGGCTTTACATTTTACAGTTAAAATCTGCTTTATCCAGTTTTCCCTCTAATTCTCATAGTGTGGGGCATTGACCACAAAATAAATTCACCATTAACAATACCTGAGTGCAGAGCCAAGGGTAATCCCTGTGTACTTCTAGTTATGGAAACAAATAAAAACATCATTGAGAATAGTAAAAAAGATGTTTCAATGTTTTCATTTACTTTCTATTTCTTGAAAGATTATTAGGTGACATAGTTCTGTGATTTTATTGACTATTGCACTGCTTTATTTTCATATCCTAGATGAATAGGATCATCAAGCAATGGTAGAATAATTCACCAGATAGACTAAACTCAAAGATAATGAATTCAGTCATAAGTGTTGCATTTATGTCCCTTTGAAGCAATAGTTTCTGAATTTACCTATGCCTCAAGCAAGACCAAGAAGATCTAATGGCAACATTGAGAACTGCAGCAAGTTTGCATGATTATAGCTCAATGTGTTGTTTATTCTGTTAAATAAAAAACTTAGATTTTAACAATTATTTTTCTCCTAGCTGTGGCTTATTTTCAAGCCAATAAGACATAAGAGGAACAATGAAATTAATTGGTCACCCATTCCAACTATCAACATAAGCAATCAGTCTCTCTTTGTCTTCTCTAATGGGCTATTCTTTTTAGTAGCTTCAGCTTGGTTGTGCTAAGCTCTAAATAATGAGACATGTTTGTGGTCTTGCTCGTTTAAGAAACAAGTAAGTTTTTCTCCTTTAAAATGCATACTTATCTTTGCCCTTTCATTTTCTTTTATATTTGTATCTATCCAGATAATGTTAATGTGTTTTGCTACAGCTATAAATCTAACCTTAATTAGTAAGGCCATTTCCATCCTCCACGTCCCCTGTGACTGATATCTTAAAATGAGCCATAATCAGTCATGTGTTGTTTTTGTGTTCTATTTATCACTTCTCTTTATTGGTCATTTAATTCTAGCACTTTCTTATTTTCAGTATAAGTGTAGAACTTTTTACAGCATCTAGAAGCCATATGGCTAATGTGTATACAGGGAATGCTTTCTATCTACCAACATTTACAAGACTTCTTTCAAAACAATGTGTCATGCTATTTTTAGTTGTTGTGTCTTACTTTAAAGGATCGTTTGGAATTATGCAAAATTTTAAAAGGCAGAACACATAATTATCTCTGGGATTTACAACAAAAGTATGTACTATTCAAAATTTTAATTGGGAACAACAAAAGGGAAAGTAAGTGCCTATTTGGAAATAGAAAATTTGAAACCACTATAATTTTATGTTCATATAATTTATATATAAAGATCAAATGCCAAATTTCTGCAACTCAACTTCTGAGCAGTTTTAATTCTTCTTAAAATTGCAAATGATGGTTTTAAACATTGTTATAGATTAAGTTAATCTCAATCCATTTTACCATCACATAAACTTTTGATAGTTCCTGAGAATTCAGGCTTAATAAAGTCATGAGTTAGAGGCTTTGAAAAGTCATCATTGGGAAAATGAAAAGTAGCATCATACAAGCATCTTGTATTAGTCATATAGACTGGAATAGAATCTACTTCTAAGACTCATTGCTTTGTTATTCAGAGAATTTAGCTATTATGAGATCTTATAAATTTGCTAGTTATTGTGAGGTTTGCAATGTTCACTTGTGTATCTGGAATTCAGCTCAGAATAGGGAATTTGGTTTCCCTAAAAATGGTCTCAAATTTATATCATGAACATTAATGGGTGTGAGTAAATTAATGTAATTCATATTCAAAGGGAAAAGAATAGATGCACAATGGTATCTGGAGAGAAAATGAAGCCAGTGTCATTGGAGATCTTCCTTTAAGTGCTATCCATCTAGGACCAAAACCCCACATTCCAGACTGGTAGGAAAACTCTGGGAATGAAACAATGGCCTTGAAAAGAATCTACCTGGACATATGTGAGGCGCACACAAAATAACTTACTGTTTCTGTAATAACTAGGAATTTTTAATAGTTGTGGCTTTGTAAAATTGTAGCAGGTAGACATTTCCAAACTCCTTTTTTTAATGACCCACCTCTTTCTTAAACATGTATGCCAAACCTTATAAACTATAAACGTAGAAGCCACTTAATAAATATTACTATTGACCATTGGTCAGTAGTCCATCAATTCTACAGGCTCCATGCACCAAGTACCCTGTATTGCTGGATAGTACACTTACCACTTAAATGTTAGAATTCTCCATGATGAGTACTTTTGAAAATAATTTAAATTCTACAAATTATAATATTGCTATAAGATAGTTAAGGTATTGTGGCCACGAAGCTAATACACTGGGTAAATTGCTTGCTGTACTCTTTGATAAACCAGGTTAGATCATTGTAATCTCAAATATTCTCTGAGCTTTCCCGGATGATCCCAGAGTACAGAGCCATGAGTAAGCCATAGCATAGCTTGATTGGCTCCCCAAACAAAATATTAATTATAGTATTATAAATTAAAAAGAAAATATTAGGTATGAATACATATATACCTTTTAACATGCAAAGAAAAAGTACCAAGAACAAATTATTACATTTGGGAGGTTAATTGATTATTTGTTATAGCAAGTATTAAATGTTAAGATTTGCCTATAACAATACGGAACAGTAAGACTTTTTCTTACATAGGACTGACCCAGGTTCAATCCTTGGCACCTATATGGTTTCCCAGAGCCCATCAGGAGTGGTACCTGAATACAGAGCTAGAAGAAAGTCCTAAGAACGCAGGATGTTCACCCTTCCTCAGAAAGGAAATATTAAAGGGGGGTGGGCAGAGCGATAGCACAATAGTGGGGAGTTTGACTAGCATGCGGCTAGCCCAAGATGGACCTGGGTTTATCCCCAACGTCCCATATAGTCCACAAGCCAGGAGTGATTTCTGAGTGCATAGTCGGGAGTAACCACTGGGCTTCACCGGGTTGGGCCAATAGCACACAAACAAAAAAAAAAAAAAAAGAAAGAAAAGGAAAAATAATTAAGTCTTGCAGATATACAGTATTTGTGAAATAAGATGTATAGACTGTGAAATACAAATCAGATATGTTAATTTTACATTTTCTTTTAAAGAGACTAGACATCTGCTACTACCATATTATATTCGTAATTCTTTGCAACGATATCTTCATGCAAAATTGCTTACTTTTGCAATTCTTCTTTTTTTTTGGGGGGGGG